>OY987240.1:7481675-7589960 GCA_963920705.1 Odiellus spinosus
TAATATAAAATATACGTGTGTATATAGTAAGGTAATATTCAAATTTTACGTAACTAGAAATGGAAGTGCGACTGTGCGATAACTCTAAAAGTTCAATTAAAGTGAGTATATCTTCTTTAACGGTTTTTAAAGAAGATCCCCATCATTTTTAGTTAAACCATTAGTATAGCACGAGGGGTAACTCACTATGATAAATTTTGTACACCTGGTTAGTGATTCCTAAATGATTACCTTGATTACGATTGATACCTGTATTTTAACGTTGATTACCATAAGATTATTGGTGATTACCATAAGATTATTGGTGATTACCATAAGATTAGTGGTGATTACCATAAGATTATTGGTGATTACCATAAGATTATTGGTGATTACCATAAGATTATTGGTGATTACCATAAGATTAGTGGTGATTACCATAAGATTAGTGGTGATTACCATAAGATTAGTGGTGATTACCATAAGATTAGTGGTGATTACCATAAGATTATTGGTGATTACCGATGATTATTGGTGATTACCGATGATTATTGGTGATTACCATAAGATTATTGGTGATTACCGATGATTATTGGTGATTACCGATGATTAGTGGTGATTACCATAAGATTAGTGGTGATTACCATAAGATTAGTGGTGATTACCATAAGATTATTGGTGATTACCGATGATTATTGGTGATTACCGATGGTTATTGGTGATTACCGATGGTTATTGGTGATTACCGATGGTTATTGGTGATTACCGATGGTTATTGGTGAATACCGAAGTTTATCGGTGATTTCGGAATTCAAATAATTAATTACTCAATCGTTTGTACACCTGATTACTAGAGTGAGTAGCCTTTCGGTATAGGCTAGAAGAAAAAAATACAATAACCAAAAGCCGACGTGGAAAAAAATTTAAACCTTGTCCACACTAAAACCGAAAATATTCTCTTTGAAATCAAAATTGAAATTAATTTATTTTTGGGGATGCATAGGTTAAAATGAATGGACAGTATACATAGTAAGGCAAGATTTATATTTTAAGTGACTAGAAAAAGAGGAAAATAATAAGTGATATGTCACATAACAAGATCAGTTAAGGTTATTATGACAATTAGTCTTAGTATTAGATTCAGTTTCGCAAATTGATAATAAGATTTTTACCACGAACATTTGGTGGCAACCCTGCAATTTGGATGGTAAGACGTTTACTTTTCCCCAATTTCAAGAAACGCGTTTATTACCCTTTGCCCATAAGGTTTTCGAAGCGAATAACAGATAGACACAAACACACTATGGTTGTAATACATAGTTCACTCGGAGAGTGGGATTTCACTTGAAAATATTCAAAACGATTCTTCCGTTTTAATTATTACGTTTGGAAAGTTACCTTAATAATTTTCTTCGATATTAATTATATGTTCGTTTATAAAGTTTACGACGAAAGCGAAATGACTGATACCGTGATTTCCGTCATCTTGAGGAGGATCCAAATTATTTGGTAGTTGGGCGTAAGTATTATTTGATAAAATAAATTGGCATTCTTGAATTACGACATTATTATCCGATTCTATAGGAATTTCTTTGAACAATGGTTCTTCTGTTCCATAAATTTCTCGATCGCATTCAAACGTTTGGTTCTCTCTGTCTATATCCAACGCGTTCATAGTGGAAATGGAATATAATTGTAAAGGTGAAAAATAGCTTTCGGTACTTAATGCGTGATGATTCCATGAGTTTAAAAATGCCTGACAAGAAAGACGAATACTTGGCTGGAAAACGTAATGCAAAGCAAACATATGCATTTCGTTTTCCACATCTAGTAAACCTTCGTGTTCCATAAAATTGAAAATATTTCTATATTGGGCACAAACAAGTCTGTTTACTTCCCTCCAAAGTCGTTTAATCCGTTGATTGTGAACTGAGAGCCCAGTAATAAAGCTTCCACGGTCCAAACCTCGAGTGACTAACATGAAGCGAGCTACCTGAACATTTTCAGTACCTTTGTCCCCTCTTACGCGAGACGGAACTCCAAATTGTTGAACTCCTTGGTGAAAAAGGGTCATAACACTGTCTGCTTTGTTATTCGTTAAGCAATCGAGGTATACCCATCGATACAACCGTGAAATACCATTCTCCATCTAATCAGCTTATGGTTGCTGTCGATGTGCCTGTCCAAATAAAATATTCTTAATATTAGTATTTTTAGGCGCGTTTTTTGCCAAAAATTACTATGTTGAGGTCAAAAATCAAGTAGATATACAGTGTGTGGTAGGACCGAACTGCAGTGAGTTCTATGGGTGATTTAAGTCTATAATATTGTACGTATTAAGTATTACGAAATGAATCCTGTACGATGACCCCTTAAACGTACATTAATAAACTATACTAATTAGGCCTTCTACTCCTCTTCTTTCTACCCTCTATGATTTGACCATAGATAATAAACAGAAGGATCAGAAGGTCTGCCTTGCGCAGCGCATCTCTCTTCGCCGCGCTTATGTGGGGGGAAACACCCAGCAAACTTCTGCAGTTGACTTCCGCTTCTGCGCGGAACGGAGGCGGAGGTTAATAGTTCACTACGCTGGTTTCAGGAAGTAGAACCTACCCTATTTTTAAAAGCGCGACCAACTCTCGCTTGAGCTTCTGATCCTTCTGTTTATTATCTATGATTTGACGCTTTTTGACGCGCGCAACTTAATTCATGGTGCTACAAACCTATTTTTAAAGTTTTAGGCTAAACTAGTTGGGTTCGAACTGGAGTCAGGACTCCCTTGCAGTGATATAAGCAACTCTAGAAATCATAACTTACCATAGGGCATTTGCTCCTTTAACATTATATACCCGTCTTCTAATTGATGTTCTTCGCCTCAACGCTCGTCCAACAGGGTCTAACACATTTAATCTTTCCCTTACTCGCCATCTCTGCACTCTAACACCTCTACTTCTTAGAGCTCAGATGATGTATGTTTCACCAATGTTTTTATTCTGCGTTAGAATACTCCTCAAATGTTCATCAAGTGTATCGTCAGAAATAGGAGCAGCTTCTATGATTTCAAGGAGTTGCCGACGGTCAAATAATGTTCTCACGCTTATTAAAAGAAATTTAGCAATTCTAGTCCACGAAAGTCCAAGATTTTCTCTGCAAAATATTATTTGCTCTCTCGTCACATTGTATTTAGGACGTCCTCTTAAACCAGTATATAAAACTGAGCATTCATGACTGCTACTTTCATTGGTTTGAATTTCTCGATAAAGAACATGCTGTAATTTATTAGCGAGTGACAAAACTCCATTCCATAAATTGTAAATATCTTGCAAATTCTCTTCAATTTCCGGTGAATTGTTTTCCAAATAGTTATATTCCAAATTTCTAGCGATACCAGATAAAATTCTCGAATGATCTTCCAGTCTTCTATGGCAAATTTCAATAACATTTAAGTCATCAGCATGTTGATTTCTATCGGCTTCCTCAAAGTCATGGTACAATTCCAAAAGATATTCTTCAATGTTATTGCAGAAAACAAATGTAAAGACTAGGAGAAAAATTGAAAAAATGCGCACTATTTCCATAATCCGAACAAGTTGGGCTTTCGTTAAAACTTTTTAATATTTTAAAGAAGGAGCGCGTCTATCACATGCACAATTTCTCATTAAAACTATTATATCTACTCGCCGCAGAGGCCACGTGAGAGAAATGAGCGCCTGTAGCAAAGTGAAGACCATGTTCGGAGTATTTCGACTTGACGCAGGGGGGGGGGGGGGAGCTAGCACCGCGACTAAATGGAAAGCGACTGAATAAAAAAGCCTAAAGCACAAAATAACAGACTATCAAGACCTAGTCAGTAGCTTGTAAATGCACGTTCCCGAAAATTTTGTGATTTTTATTACTTTCACTGGCTGGTAGATAAAAGGCTTATGTAAAACTTATGTAAATAACTTTCCTTCGGATAAGCGGTTAACGGATATCTTTTTCTCGCAGTTAGATTAAAAAATTTAACCAATTTAAAAAATATCAGTTTTATCCGTTGACCGAACATAGTTCCAGCGATCTAGCGCTCTCCGAGCAACGAGAGGAGAGATGGGGAGCTAGATTTAAATTATTATCACTGGGATTCACGGCCGCGTTGGCCCTGTCTACTGTTAGACTACCACAACCGGGTTGTTTCTACAGTAGTGTAGAGTAACAACGCTACTCACATAGGGATACGAAAAGAAGTTCGGCAAGCCTGATCCAAGAAAAGATAGAGGGAAAAATGAATGAGGGAAAGAGAAGAGAGGGTGACAGCGTCACCACCTCCCGTGCGGGAACAGCAGTCTGGCTGAGACTGGTTCGGTGGTATATGTTTTTCATACTTTTATCATAGACCAAGAAAGGGTTTCACCCTGGACACGCGACGTGCTCCTTAAGTCATTAGTTACTGTTTTAGCCGATAGAGGCGGTACTAGTATGTATAGGTGGTACACTCTTCCATGGACATTTTAGATACAGGACGAAAAAAGCCCCCTTTTTTCTCCTTCCACACACCGATTCTCACGTTGCCAATTTAAGGTGAACTACAAAGAGTGAACCAGCAATTGGTCACCAAACGTGATTGTCAGCCCGCGTAAACCGAGGCCCTCAATATCCCTATAAATAAACAATTCGTAAGGATAGGGTAGGTTTGTACGCGCTGCAAACTGTTGTGGAAACACGGCTATCTACCTAGAATCGAAATTTTATTGCAAATTGGCACCCCCTGCTGAGAAAATCTCCGAAAATACCGAGAAATTACGCTGATCACGTGGTATACTACTTTGACGGAGGGGGAAAACGGTCCGTGGGTCTTCCCACCATCTCTACAACTAACGCGCCTGCGCAGCTACGATAATTCGCTTGACGACCGCTAGAGGCGCCAGCGAACTGTACCACCAAGATCTCAAACAATTTGAAATATCTGGCGAACAACAGTGGAAGGCAGAGATAGCTGCACGGCGCGTGTCCAAGGTGTCTATGCTTTTATAGACATTTCTGATACTTTTATAGACGTTTCTGATACTTTAATAGACGTTTTTCATACTTTTATAGACGTTTTTCATACTTTTATAGAAGTTTTTGATACTTTTATAGACGTTTTTGATACTTTTATAGAAGTTTTTGATAATTTTATAGAAGTTTAATACTTTTATAGAAGTTTTTGATAATTTTATAGAAGTTTAATACTTTTATAGAAGTTTGATACTTTTATAGAAGTTTAATACTTTTATAGAAGTTTAATACTTTTATAGAAGTTTAATACTTTTATAGAAGTTTAATACTTTTATAGAAGTTTAATACTTTTATAGAAGTTTAATACTTTTATAGAAGTTTAATACTTTTATAGAAGTTTAATACTTTTATAGAATTTTGATACTTTTATAGAAAATTTTGTTACTTTTATAGAAGTTTTTAATATTTTTATAGAAGTTTTTCATACTTTTATAGAAGTTTTTCATATTTTTATAGAAGTTTTTCATATTTTTATAGAAGTTTTTAATACTTTTATAGAAGTTTTTAATTTTTTTATAGACGTTTTTCATACTTTTATAGAAATTTCTTTCATTTTTTGCCGGTTTGGCGCCCCATAGAAACTGGGATATTAAACTATCGCTCTAGACTCCGACGCCACCCATTACGCCCGGCTCCCAGCCCGGCGCTACGTTCTACAATATTTTTGGCGCGGCCGCCGGAATGGAAAAATCTCGGCGAGGTGCGGCTGCCGGTATGGAAAAAACTCGGCGAGCCGCGGCCGCCGGTATGGAAAAAACTCGGCGAGCCGCAGCCGAAACATGATCATGCCGCTGCCGGGGTTTTTTTTCACGGCGTCTGAGTCTATATCGCTCGCAACTTGATCCATTAACGGTTACTTAAATAAACCGAGCTCAATTTTAAAATGCGGCTCACCTTCCGTCTTTACCAAAACAACAGTGTGATCTTTTTTTAAAACCTTTAAATAAAACAAATTTAGCGTGACAACTGTGATTTTATGTTTAACGCATCGACTCAAACAAATGCGGTAATTATTAAAAATATAATTTACACTAATGATTCATCTCCGGATTTTATTTTTGCAAAAATAATCTACTTAATTCAATTTATCGAAAATATTATGCCTATGCCTAGTTTTGATTTGACATCCTCCATAATCCCCATAAAACAAGTTTTAGAGGAACTGGTTTTTTGGCGCAGTGCCACTCTTTCTCTATGTACCAAGTGAAGCGGCCGCCCAAATCACGTGGGCTTCAAAACCGCGTTACATTAATATTCGCCTCCGCGCCTAGGGGGGGAGAGCAATGAAAATTTGATGGAGGCTGAAAATTCAAAGCAATACACTTCGTGTTATAATTATTAATTTCTGGCTTAACGCAATATTTACCTCATACAAAATGTAGTCGGACTGTTGCTTGTTGAGGAACCATTTATAATAGCCTCCTTACATTGCCTCTACTCTTGAACTATATGGTCAAATTCTTTTAAAATAAATTATTCTCAGAATTTTTGTAATAACCTTGAACCATTGTATTCTATAAAGGGTTATCTTTTCAATCAGCTGCAGTCTAGGCACAGAGGTTTTCAAAAGCAGGTTCTTCTAAGCGCGGGACTACTTGTTTCGCAATAGGGAATTCCGATCAACGTAGGGTGTGGGGAATACACGTTGTCAACCCTCCCTAAATCGTCGAAGTGTCTCGTACCGAAACCCCGCCCTAAAATAGGGCTCTATAAGCCAACCTAATTATGCGCAGAATTTTTGTAAGAACCTTGAGAGGAACTGGTTTTTTGGCGCAGTGCCACTCTTTCTCTATGTACCAAGTGAAGCGGCCGTCCAAATCACGTGGGCTTCAAAACCGCGTTACATTAATATTCGCCTCCGCGCCTAATGGGGGAGAGCAATGAAAATTTAATGGAGCGGGAAAATTCAAAGCAATACACTTCTTGTTATAATTATTAATTTCTGATGTTACATAGGGAATAATTATTGACTAGTATTATTTGATTAATATAACAATGTTGTAATTGTTGTTTTTAATTGGGTTGTTATTTTGAATATAGTGTCGTTCCGTAGCGTGATGGATATTTTATTCTTATATTATTTATTATTAAACTAATAAAAGTTCAATTTTCTAGCCAACTAGGTGTAAGAGATTACGACAAATGTGGACATTGGTTTCGTCACTCTCCAACGCGCTTGCGAACAAAGAATAATACTGATTGACTGATTTATTCTGAAATAAAATGGCCTTACCTCTTTTGGTTTTTTTTTTAATTGTTAACATAATTATTTTAAATTTAATCATGATTATAAAGAACTTTAATTAAAAATGAGATCACTGCATATCGCTTTCCAATAGATGTTCAAACGATTTCCATACAATATCCTACAGATGTTCACAAATCTCCATAAAAAATCCAATAGACATTCAATAATTCTCCATAAAAAGACCAAAAGGCGTTCACACAATCTCCATAAAAAAACCAATAGGCGTTCATACAATCTCCATAAAAAATCCAATAAACGTTCACACATTTTCCATAAAATATCCAATAGACATCCAGTGAGAATTCCTTATTTATCCATTAGAAGTCCCTGTTACATTAGACCTTATACTTCAAAATGTCCACTGGACATCCTCTTAAGTATGTTCAAAGTCCAGAAAAATGTCCAGGACATGTGTAATAAACATCCCCATTAATAATATTTTTGGTCCAAATAATATCTCTTCGATGGGCAAAAAAAATATTTTATTCATCCATTGCACAACTAAAACGCTGACATTTGGATGCCTAAAAAATGTCTAATGAACAGAATCTATGCATATATAGATATCTCAAGGATATATCAAACATCCATGGATGATATCCAGTAGATATTCATGGGATCAGTTTGTGTTTGCGCCATGATTGTGCCTTTTTATAACAAATTTTTAAATTTTATTCGCGTAACCTTTACTATACTTGCTAATTTAACCAAATTCAAGGGTAAGAAGTGTTTGTATTTTATGCATTTTGCTTTAAAAATAAACTGGTTTAAATTATCTTCAAAAATTGATCTGGCTTACATTTTTTTAACAAGTACACTGATTTATAATAATTTAAGATATTAACTGATTTTTAAAATTGATTTTAAAACATTAACTAATTTTTAAAATTGATTTTAAAACATTAACTAATTTTTAAAATTGGTTTTAAAAGTTTAAAACAATTTCCAACATTTGTTTTGAAAAATAACTGATTTAACTATATTTTGAATATAAACATCAATTGATTTGAATAATTTTGTTTTAAAAATTAATGAATAAAATCCAATTTTTGTTTAACAAACATTTTTTGATTAAAAATCAGACTTTTTTAAACATTATGTGACTTAAATGAAATATTTTGATTGAAAAATCAACTGCTTTAAACTGAATTTTTAATTTGAAAAAATAACTGCTTTTAATCGAGTATTTGATTTGATTTAAATAACTATTATAAATAAGAAGAGATCATTATACCATTGATTTTAATTGTTATATTCGAAAAATATTTCAAATATCATTACGCGTATCTGCCATATATATCTGATTTCCCTTTTAAATTTACTTTGATTAAATTGTTATTGGTTATCTTACGCAATATGGTTTTATCTGATTTTAAAAGTGAACTTTCTTTTATATTCCTTTAACCTTGTATGAGCTTTTATTAGTTGAATTCCTACTGAACTGTTTATGACGTAAGTTAGTTGATAGATGTAAAGAATCTTATCTTTGTATAAGACCTTGATTTTGATTCATAAATAACGTACTATAATATTGGAACAGCTCGTGGTTCTATTAGATAAACACGTTTAAAAATCATTTAGTAAGTGATCGAGTAAGGATAAACAATTTTTCGTAAGTTCACATTATTTTTAAATTGTTTCCCATACGTAGCTATTTAAAGATAATTGCGCGTGTTTCATTCCCGTGTTTATAAATTTCGCTCTTATAACGCTATAATTTTCAAACTATTAAAATATTTTTTCTTAAACGGTTAGTTTTACCAAGAAGGATCAGACAAGGAGAGGAAAAGTGGGGCTGCGTTGAGTTAGAGAGAGAAGAGCCAACCTCCCACTCGGGTGGAAAGGGGGGATAGGAAATTCTCGAGGTAAACTGTTGTCACGTGGTCGCTAGCTAGCGCGTCTCATAAAGGATCCGTTTTACCCACGTGACAACATTTTACCACGAAACATCTCTACCCCCGTTCTCCCAGAGTGGGAGTTTAGGCCGACGCAGTAGGAACTGCGCCGTCCCCACTTTTCCTCTCCTTGTCTGATCCTTCTTGGTTTTACCAAAATCTAATTAAGGACTCTTCAAGGTTGCGAACAACCTATTTTTGGTATAAAAAATTAAGGTGCTTGTTCTTTGGGTTACTATGAGAAAAAAAATGCCTCGTGAACCATGTGAACAAAACCCACCGCAAAAAGAGCCTTCTAATTGCATGCATTGGGAAACTCGGATTATGGCTTGCACGAACTTGTTTTCAAAATTATAAAAATTTGCATACGCCAACCGAAGAGTTTATCAATAAAAATAATTATTGAACTTTTGTGTATAGAATTATGCTATCGGTAAAAATGATATTATTGGCTAATTCAACTATCATCGGGTATAAGGCTATTCCATCATGGAAAAATTGTTTTATTCAGTTTTTTTACTTTTTTAATTAGAGTTGTGGAATTTACAAGAATTGACAACCATTGACGTTTACGCGTACTTGCGCGAGTCGTTTAAATTAAGTCGTTCACCCGGTTCAATAAAACATAGACAAAATTCAAGTCGTTTCAGGAAATATGCTTCGTTTAATGATTGAACCTTTTGCAAATGATACGCGTATAAATGTGTCCTAAAAGGATCTTCCAGATAATAACGTCAAAGTTCAATTGTCTGTCAGCCCTTCTGGTGCTTGTTGAAGGATCGTCCTCAAAAATATTTAACGCTTGTTCTTCGATATGATCCGGAAAGAGCCCGTGCTTAAAGTCCAGTGAATTGTAATTTAAATGTGTTTCTTAAACGTCTGTCAACAGCCGTGAAAGTTTGGGGATTTGGTAGTTGCTGTTGAGGAAAGTGCTCTTGATACAATTGCCGAGCTTCAAATGCATTTCATTGAGCCCGTCCATACATGAGATGGATGTTCTAATACTCTGCTTTGGTGAAGTACACCGTATTTTTAGTTATAATTAAAGTGCGATTTATTTCAAACTACGGGCGCAAGTATGCATAAACGTCGATGATGGTCACTTCGAGCAATTCTTGTAACTTCCGGGGCTTTTTGTAGTAATTAAGAAAGTAAGTGAATATAACAATTATTCATTGATGGAAGCACCTTAAATCGTTTGATAGTTGAATTAGCTAATAATAACATTTTTAGCGATTGCAAACTTCTAAACGCAATAAGTTCAATAACTTTTATTGATAAAGTTTTAATATCTTATTTCGTTAGATTGGCATATGCAATATTTAATAACTTTGAAAACAAGTTGGTGAAAGCCATATTTCGCGTTTCCTAATTTTGTAATTTGAATGCTACTTTTGGGGGATCAAAACTCTGAAACAGCGGGTATTGGGTAGACGGTTCACGAGGCTTTTCACTCATAGTAACCCAAAAAATAAGCACCTTATCGAAATTGAGGAAAAAAGGCACGGTATAAAAGCAAAACTTTTGACCTTTTTAAATATTTTATATTTTTCTTTATTTTCAAGCTTAGATTTTAAAATGGAACGTGATATTATGGGAGATGAAGATATGCCCTATTCTATAATGTGGAATCATCATGAGGAAATTGTAGAGTATCACTTTCAATACCGATCGCTGCTTGAAAAATTATTAACAAGCATTCACAGTGTTATGATAAAGTACTCATCTAGACACCCGTATAATTCCATTACGTCTATGGTGCGATTTTACGAGAGTTACAAGATTCAAAAAATAGGCTTGATGGATTATTATAATTCTATACACAAGCCGAGTATCGAAATGGATAGCCAGTGTTGCATCGGCAGAGCTCTCTATTTGAGAAGGAAACTTATCAAATATCTCTCCTCCGAGTACCCTGATCTTGAAAAATACATGTTTTTCGTAACGTCAAATTTCTACTCCATAACGGAAATACCGGGCAGGTATGCGTTACTTTTATTGACAAATTCTCCACTAATATTAAAGGGAGCATGAAATAATGAAACTAGTTGCTTTAATTTTAGAAAGAAGCGCGAAATCAGGGCTATTAGGAATAAAAATATCATTGTTTTTGTGATATTCAATTTGTCGCACAAGAGCCTTTCACACGACTAGCTGACCCAATTATTGTAGCAATTATTGGGCTCATTACCACCATTCACACGATAATCAGAAATAATAAATTCCATTTTCCAATTTTTACGAACATTCATTCATTATAAATGCGTGCGCGTTACGCCCATATTTCGTCATGTCTAGTTTTATTTAGAATAATATTAAGATTTGAAGCTTAATTACGATAGCTTTCAGAAATATTGTCCATCATCGAAGTCGCTCTCAAACATTGTTTTAAATATACCTATCAAACTGCAACCTAATCCTTAAGCGAAAATAAAATGGCTACCACGGAACGTGGGTAATTTTTCACTATCCACATGGACCGAAAAATTATCCCTAGCACGTGGTATATATCCGTCCTAAAGTGTCTTTAATCGATGATATTCTCGAAGTTGGCGCTATAAGGTGTGTTGATATTGGATCAGAAACCAAATTTTTCTGGGACGATTCGAATCTCACTATCTTGACCATTTTCTGTTCAAAGGACCAAATTGTTGAAACTAATAGTCGAGTGGTCTCGACTAATTTTAGATAAAAATTGGCTAATGTGAAAGGCCCTTAAATGGTCACTGTCCTTGAATAGGCAGTGTAACCTTTAGCATAAAAATGGTTTAGATCGCCGTGTGGAGGTCAATTTAGTTACTAAAAAAATATTAAGGTATTTTCTCGAGCAAAGACTCGCTCTATGTCGAATAGTTATAAAATATATATATATATATATATATATATATATATATATATATATATAAATTTTTAGGTCTATCGCGAGAAAAACTGAAATATCAAAGTCGATCACCATACTAAAACTTTTGGTGACCCTGCAATAAATCATCAATCAAAAATATCATAATATCATATATATCAATTAAGGCCGTAGTCCATAGGTAACTCACCGAAAAGAGTCCTTTGCCGTACATATTATCAAACGAACAACAAATACTCAGGTTGCATTTTTCACTTAAATTTGAATTGAAATCTTTTTCTCGTAATATATTTTGATAATTATAACATGAGAGATTAGCGAATCTTCTTTAAAAATAACTTATCAAAATTGTATCATTTCTGTACCTATTATTCCACGTTCTAAAAGTCACGTATTTCATGGGATAATTCGTCAATTTTAAGTTAAATTTTTCTCTAGTTATGATAAGAAATATTTGTTATAACGGTATTTTTTGCGTAAACTCGAAGATGTGGCCGCAATAGAGCATATTATCAAAGACCAGTCATCGTCTGGCCTACAGCATGCCCACCCGCCACTAGAGCTATTTATCGGGGTAAGAGGTAAGAGAGAGTTCAGTAGACTGGAATAAATCATTACCAAACAATGATTACCCCCAGAAAAATGGAGACCTATATTAAGAAAATCAGTTCCATCTCGTGTTTTTATCGAACTAATTTAAAATTTACTACCCCCTTAATTATCGTGTTTTTTTCTTTGGGATGCGCTAAATCATACCGTCATTAAATGAAGTCAATATTGGAATTTGATTAATTTCAGTACATGTAAACCGCCGGTTATTCTAGTTCCAGACCAGAATTATGTGGCCGGTTATTGAATTACACTGTCACTTATCCTAATAGTAGTAATGACGCTGCTTTAAGTAGTTGGCCAATTATTAAAGTCTGGGTCTAAGAACATCCTAGTCAAGGAATTCAAATACATTAATAGTTAAAGTATGGAATTGAGAATGTTAAATGTGCTACTCAAGTGAAATTTCTCTCTAGATTGTTTATTGCCTAATCTTCTTACACGGACATAATATATTAAATTAGGCACAATTCTAGGTAATGCCAATTAAATTAAATCGCCTTATAAGAACAAGTATTTGATTTATTCAAGTACTCTACCCAAAAAACCGTGAGTGTAAAAATTATTGAGAGATATCGAACCGAATCCCATTCGAACGAAAAACTGGCACTGGGGATGGAAAATTTGCTTAGCGTAACCTAACACGTGGCTAAATGACGAAGCGCCAAAATGTCGGCGTCCAAATGACGAAATCTCCAAATGATGAGGTGCCCAAATGTCTTGGCGTCCAAATGAATAGACGTCCAAATGACCAAACGTCCAAATGTTACAGCGCCGAGATCTCTCGGCGCCCAATTGTCCGGTTCCGTTATTAATTATAGAAGAGTTTGAAGTTGATAGTACTCAAACAAAAATGAAAGGAGTAAACTCAATATTTTATTTAATTAAGCCAGGAATATGGGATAGTTTTGTACAAACCTTTTACTTTTGCATTTCCACAAGCTTGTAATCCCTGGAATACATCAAATCATTCCAGCTTTAATGTAGACACGGGAAAAAGTGATGAAAAGTTTAAAAAACTGATTTACCTTCCCTCTTAATATTAAGAAACTTTATGTATATAAAAGAATGGTAGTTTATTCTTCTTGAAGTATAAATGATTACATTCAATCATAGCTGTGCGCCGAGGATCGGGCTCAGCTCACCTCGTCTTACTTTATATACATTGATATCGAGCTCATCTCGGGCTCAAAAGTTTACCACGTTTTACTTGAACCTCACCTCGGGCTCGGGCTCACGCAAATCTCACGGTAGGTCTCAGCTCAGGCTCAATTTACATTAACAGGGCTCACTTCAGGCTCGGGCTCGGGGTAGAACGTTTACAGCGTATTTATTTACAAAATATAATTAAATTTAAATATGAAATTATGATACAAGAAAAGTAATAAAAGCATAATTGATACGCAAAAAAATTCGTATTAAAATAACTAGGCATAATCGAGTTCTAACGACACTTGAAAGAGGAGTGTCCCGCGGGTGACGTACGTCGCTACGTAACATTAGTTTTATTTTCAGTCTCTCGAATATTCTAGAAAGACATCCCCTTCACCATCTCACGCCCTTCATTTTCGAGCCTCTAAGCTATGTTATTTTGAAGCATATAATATCCTAAATGTTTAGTTTATTGAACAATATTTCCAATATAATAATTATATAAGGGGGTTAAAGGTTAGGGCCCTTTCCTATGTATTATGGTAATGCATAAAAGCCTCATCGCTTTTTCGAATATATTACCCGAATATATCCATAGCAACCTTGGAATATATCTACCCTAGCTGGTCTGAATTATGCCCATTAGCGCAGTTTCCCATAAGCGACATTCCCATTTGCGCCGTTCCCATTTGCTCAATTTCCCATTAGCGAAATTCCTATAACGGCCGTTCCCATTAGCGCCGCTTCTCATTAGCGCCGTTTCCCAGTAGCGCCGTTTCCCGTTAGCGCAGTTTCTCAATAACCGCTATGTCCTAGACGCGTAATCCACTCTTTTCTAAAAAAATTTTAAGCCTACCTTCACAAGGGTTTCCTGTTTCAGCATTTATTTTCTCAGAAGAACTAACCTAACCTAAACCACTGAATATCGTTCAAAAACGATGTTTTCTAAAAGAGAATTAACAAATGAGCATATTACCTAAATGGAAAATTTGTAATTGAGTAGAACCACTTTGTCCTTTATTTTAGCATAAAAAATAAACTGACCCCTACTAAAATTAAATCTGCAATTAAGCCCGACGTAAAATATACAAAACTGACCCACAACACGGAAAACAGCAATATCATGCAAAACTGACCAGAAACACGTACGCAAAAATGACCCCACAATCCAATTTTTCCTACATTATCTTAAACTGCTAACAACACTTAAAACTAAAACAAACAACTATTATTATTAAAATTTACATGAACCAAATAAATCGAAAACTATTACATATTATTTGCCGAAAGTAGGCCCGAACTCACTACCTTCTGGTTAGAAGCCGTCTATGCTAAACACTCCGCTACCGAATCACAGAAAGTCAATTAAAAAACGTTTATCTCCATAACGGAAACGGTGCAAATGGGAAAGGGTGCAAATTTATGTGAAACGGCGCTAATAGGAACTGGGGTAATGGGAACTGTGCTAATAAGAACTGCGCTAATAGGCAAATACCGCTGGTCTCGGGTCGGGATTCGTGGGAAGGGGCGACGTTGAAACGAGATAAATCTTAATAGCCCTGCAATGGAAAGAGCCCGGGCTCCTTCACATAATTTGTAAAATGTTGGGCTCACCTTGGTCTCGAGAAATAAAAATATGTAAGCTGGAGCTCGCCTTGGGCTCACAAATTTATTCGTTCGTTTATACGCCTCACCTCTAGCTTATTTTGCCATAAAAAAAAAATCATTTGAGCTCAGGCCCAAGCTCGGATTTTTTTCAAAATTTTGCTGGGCTCAGCTCAAGCTCGCAGTTTTACCGTTTTTTGGTCGTACCTCGCTCAAATCGAGCTCGGGCTCAACGAATTGAGGTGAGCCCGCACAGCTATGCATTCAATTATCAAGTTTTCTCATCGTTTTACTGGAACGACAAGAGATAAAATTTAATACATAAACAATATTTATAGGTACGAATGGGGACCACTAGAGGAAACGGTTTTCATAAAAGACCACGCTGCTTTGGTAATTAAATTCACCTTGGAAGATAATAAGCGTCGCGGATACGTCATCATCGACCCTGGATTTCTGCTTGACTTCCCAGTTGTGGTCATGGAAGATCGTTTGCCGCCACACACGGGCAAGTTCACCTACATCAGTTACCAAGGAGATAAGATTTACGAATTTCTTTACTACAACGAATGTTACGTCTATTGGAAAACATCAAATCCGCCCAATACTAAGGAGCAGACGGAATCCGAGATACATCGATGGTTTTACGTTGGCAAGAAACTCAAAAATGTTCGGCAAATTGAAAAACGAAACCAAGTACTTGATTTTTTTTTTCTAATGGGGATTACAAAGGGGAGTAAAAAATTATTATAGTCAGAATTGCTCAGAAATGTCGGTTTGCTTACGCTTGCGCAGTTATCCTTTTGCGCATTTTTATTGGTGCGGTTTCCCATTTGCGCAGGATTCGACCAAAAACCCGTACTTTGGCGGGTTTTTGATTCAGTCTAATGGGAATTAAAATCCCGGGGATTTAATGGTTGCTATAGAGCACTATACCCAACGTTTTTGTAGAATACCATTCAATTGTTTAGAAGATAACAATATATTCTTAAATTACCGAATAATAACTTTATAAAGCGAATTGCCGATTTACATATACATTTTTATGTTGATAAATATACTCCGCGCGCTTTTTACCTGGCAGTTAGTTCATTCATTTGCACCTGGATGGCAACTTCTCCTTTGTTTTTGCACAAACAGTGTGGTTCTCCGTATGACGTGATTTCCTATAGGTCATTTAACTCTGGTTTGGGTCATTAGAAGAATATCTAATGCATATAGGGTTATGGATGAAATGCACCGTCACGGGTCTATCTTGAATTGATATTGAAGCGCAATATTGTATACATGGGTACAAGCGCAACTTAATTTATACGCAGTCATTCTTGATTGGGGTCGATTTGATCGAATCCCAAATGATCGAACGCTGTCTCAAATGATCGAAGGTCATATGATCGAAATTATTTGGTTTTAAAGGTAGTCTCAATTGATCGAATATCATTTGATCGAAGTGTCATTTGTACGAATGCTTCCTGATCGAAATCAATTTTAGGAGGAAACTTCTAAGACTTGAAGCCTTGCCCGTTTACGCTTCCCTTCCATTGGACCTAACCTAACCTAACCCAACGTAACATAACCAAACATAGCCAAGCTTAGGCTTAAGTATTTTTTTGTACAAAAAAACCTACTTAATTATTTCGATCATTTTAGCTTCGATCTAATGAGAATAATCCCTAAAGGATTTAGTTCTACTACAATAGTATTTTAAATACTACTACTTCGATCAATTGTAATTCGATCCAATGGACATCGATCAATTGCCACAAAAGTTAAAACGAGAATAAAATAAATTTGATCGAATTCGATTCGATCATTTGAAACAAAATTTGATCGAATTCGATCAGACATTTTTCGATCTAATGGAAATAAACCGTCATGATTAGGCTTTGCCAGAAGCGCCCTCATCTCAATTTATTTGAAGGCACTAACCTAACCTAACCTGTACCCCTTGGTTAACACAAAATTCACATTAAAATAATTAGTGGTTTCTAAACAGTAACCGGATGTCAAACAATATTAAAATATAAAACCGTGAAAGTAAACTGTGTAGTTTTCACTTCTGAGTAAATTTATAAATAAATGTTTTCTGCTAAAATTCATATTACATAACCTGCGCAACTGAGAAGCTGCAAATGAAAAAAATTTGAATGAAGAGGGTCCACCGTGGTGGTAAAACAGCGCAAATGGAAACATGCCCAAATAAAGACTGCGGAAAGAGAAAACTTCGCAAAAGCAAATGCGCTTATGGGAACTGCGCAATTGGATCATTACCGAAATTTCTATACTTTTTGGCTAACATTGAGATTAAAGCCCGTTAACAGCTAGCTTATTGTCCTCTAGATCTTGCTGTGTTAAATTATACTATTCCTTTCTTATTATTAGAAATGCTCATATTTCCATCTCAGTTGGCGTGTATAGATTTAGTGGCGATTTTCATAATTTGCCAATGAAATTTATTATTTCATTTTTGTCCTTGTTCTGAAAGGTTAGTTGGGGTTTCTTGTCGTTAGCGAGATGGTTAGGAATTGATACAATTATTACGGCTTAACTATCCAAATTAACACGAATGTCTTCGGACACCAGTTTCCATGGTAGTGCAAATATTAGAACGGCCGCGCTCTAAGCGAAAAGTTGTGGGCTCATATCCCATCAGAGACAAACCATATTTTTCACGGGTAGCTACTACATTGTAACAATGGTCAGATTACATTTCAAATGTATTTAGAATATATTATTTGATGCCTTAAATAATATTCGAATTTATTTGTGGGGCTGCGCTTAAATCTGAGGCATATCCTTTTTGGATAGTTCCTATGTTCCGGTGTCTGACCCATCAATCCGGCCATGACTACGAATTTTGACAGTGAAAATCGTACAAAAATAATTATATATATATATATATTTTTTTAAGTTATATCCCTTTCACGCAATGGTGTTTGCTGAAGTTGGTGGTCCCTCTGCCTCGCTTTACACAGTCTTGGGACTGAAAGATCACATTGTAGTCGGGCGGCAGATCACGGATGTCGATGTGCACGAAATGAACAAATCCTTTGTGCAGCATAAAATACCATTTTCGTATTATTTGACCAATGAGGAACCGAGAAATCAAGAATGGGACGAAGCTCTGGATGTGTTAAATAAGAAGTATCCGTACGGAGATGGCTTTCACGACCTATTGAAAAGATTCGTAACTTTGGCTAGTGACAATGATTTTGTGCGTGAGCTTACTGCCGTTAATAAAGAATGGACTGAACAACTAGAACAATCCCTGGCACCTTAAATAGATATGAATTCGTGGTGTAAAAAGTTTGGTTTTAAAAAATCTCTTATGTCACAAAAACAACTATTCTAATTAAAAAATATCGAAAAGAAATATATAATATATTTCGTAAGATCTGTTCGTAGTGAAATCATTAAAATATAATAATTTTTGTTGCTTTAATATGTTTGGAAAATATTTCATGAACACTTAAACATCATAGCTAAAATGCGTAAAATTTACTTTTCCTAATGTTGCCAGCCAAGACAACCAGTAATTAAACCTGATTCGAAGTTTAACGTTATATTAATTAACACTTAACTAAACATTGATGTTTTATGTGGTTTAATAGAGGTTATTTTGTGTTTAGTATATTTCTCGTTTTCTGCGTTTAGTTTACTATTATTTGAGATAATAGCCCAAGGAAATATGGGTTTGACCTAGAACAAATTAGTAACAAGCTAATTCCAACGGCTATGTAATGTAATTATAATGCTTATTAAACGGAAAAAGGTTCCTGCACTTCCGGGGCTTGGAAGACCCCCAAAAATGGCCGCCATTTTGAAAATTTGCGTTTTTTACATTTTACGCTTAAACCGTAACCCGCAGAAGTAAACTCAGTTTGGAGATTTCTAAAGCGCTATGTCGTTTCTCACATAACAGCGCTATATCCGCCGTCATATCATCATCGCGTCCAGGACCGAGAAGGTCAATACCAGCAAAACCACATCCATGGAAAGTGGTCAGAAAAGTATAGAGCGAACCAACCAAACCCATAATGAGCTTGACTGTCGTCCTCGACTCGGTGAGACTTTGGTAACATAAGACCTGGGGAGCCGACAGCGCAGAGCTCCTTCGACACCATCCACCCTAAAACTCTACCCAATCAAAGCCTGAGCCTGAGATGTGATCACATAATTGGAGCTACCTCCTTAGTAGCTTCACACACCCAGGAGACTGTAACCTCTCCACGGGGGCTACTTCGTCCGGCAAAACCGATCACACCTCAACTCAGTAGAAGGGAGTGTGTCACTCTTAGTCATGAGTCCTTTAGGCCTAGGAACTCAGCTCAATCCCCCCACCACGGAAAGGTGGTGAAACGCGGGGGGCGCAGAAGTAAATTGCCAATATAGAAAAGAACGAGGCTTTGATATTCAATCTAACGGTACATCCATCAACTTTCTATGATTTACCGTTCTAAATTTATAGCCATTTGGATGAAGCGCCATTTTGAATTTTTGACCTTTTTCTAGATCCGGAAAAAATCCTCCTCAAACTACTAGTAAAATCGACTAGGCATTTTTGTTCTGAGGTCTAGAAAGTAGATTGAAAGAGGTACCTTGTCTTAGAAATTCCCGCTGTAATAAATCTGAATGCGCAAAATAACATCACGGTTTATGTCGTTTCTTGCCTTTATAAAACGAACTCGTTTCTAATAACGAACGCCTTTCCAATCTAGGTAAAGGAAAAAGAACCTACTCAAAATCTTCCAAATATTTAAAGGAATTGAGGTATTCGTGTAACAAGTTTGTTATAAGGCTCAGTATCCCTATAAATCCTGAACCCGCATCTCTTTTCGTACATTAGTGTTACATTTCGTTCGCTGCCCTGTGCCCCTTTGGAATTATTTTCGTAGCTTTAGAACATCGGGCACTAACAGTTCGCTCGCTAAGTGGGTGACAGCAATGCATTAGAGAATTTTACTGGCGTCGCGGCATTCACATCCGAGCAGCGTCTAGACTTAAGAGGTTTCCGTCGTATTAGGGACCAAAAGAATCCGGATTTGTTTCTAAACTGGCTTGAAGACAATTCTCCATTTAGTGGAGAACTCTGACAAAATCTGGTATCGCTTTCGAGTGGACGAGTTGCTGAAACCGATATAAATTGCGACAGGGATACGGAAAAATTAAAGGATGTTAAGTTTCGTAGATTGGGTTGAGTGAAAACCCTTATCATTAACATCAGTGTGAATTGTTCAGGGGGTGCACCGTAAACTAGTACATAACACCCCCGCCAATCCATGCGACTCATCATTTGTCCGCAATAGTGCCACACGCGAAATCACGCCCGAAACAGGAAACAAGGCCAAAGAGCGGGAAACGAAGAACCTCAGACCAGTGCTCCCGCATACACGTGGAGGGACTAAGGCAGCAGAAGGAGGATATATGGCTTGGCGACCAGAACCCACACAGCAGTGCCATACGGCTCCTATAATGTAACCGTGACCCACAAGACCGACTCAATGGCAGAAGGAGCTGCCTGAGGCCGTACCTCGCAGAAACGGTTAATACGACCCCCGCGAGTCGGCCGGATTGGGGCGAGACGGCCGTGTTCCAATTCGCGGAGCTAGGACGGATCCTAGAACTCGGGCCCCCTCACCACGATGGAACACTACCCCAACCATGCGCATGAGTAGGTGGGGGGGAGGGGGCCTTAACATAACCAACAAGAAGTTCCAAAAGATTAACAACGACGAAATATATATAAGCCCTGCACATATATTTAACAGGATAATACGGTTCTACGAATCGCCCAAAACATTTGGCCCAATCCTATTTCGCCCAATCCCATATAACCCAATTCCCATTTCGCCTACTATCCATTTCCCTTTATTCCCATTTCGCCTAATTTCAATTTTGCCCAATTTTTATTTCGCCCAAACCACTCCAAAAGCATATGCCTTCGCGAACAATTTCCTCTTGATCGGTTCCTACGTTCTGTTTAATTATTTCTACACGCACTTCTTGATGTAACTAAACAATTTACTTTATAACTTTTGGTAACCCAACCCAACCTACCTTAACCCAACCCAATCTAAAGAAGTTTTTTTAAGTTTTGGTAACCTAACCTTACCCAAACCAGCCCAACCCTACCTAACCAACTCAACCTAACCCAAACCAACCTAACCCAACTCAATCTTAAGAACTATTTCCTTTATTAGTTTTGGTAACCTAACCCAAACTAACCCATTCTACCCTAACCCAACAAAATCCACCTTAACCCAACACAATCTACCTTAAACCAACGCTCTACCTTAACCCAAACTAGCCCAAAAAAACCTAACCCAACCCAACCACAATCTAACCCAAACCCAACCTAACCTAAACCCAACCTAATCTAAAGAACAATTACTTTATTAGTTTTGGTAACCTAACCTAACCCAACCCAACCTAACAAATTTAGGCGAAACGGGAAAAGGAATTTTTAGGTTGAGCGAAATGGGAATAGCTAATTCTGGACTAACTGATAAAACGATTTGGCGAAGTGGGACTGGGCCAATTGGGACAAGGAAATTTAGTTTGGACGAATTAGGAATTGATAAGTTTGGGCCAAATGATAATGCGTTTGGGTGAAGTAGGATTGGGCGAAATATTTGGGCGAAATGGGAACAAACCGGATAAATACGCTTAAGTAAATCTCCAGTTTATCTTGAAAACTGTTTTAAGTTTGAATTAGCATCACATCCGTCATCGCTTTTTGTAAAAGGCTTCTTAAGGGAAGGTATATATACAATATCTTAAAGAACTGGACAAATTCGAAAAGCCCAGTGGTACACTTCCAGAGAATGATGAGATCTATTGCGTTATAGAGGGTGGCTATTTACTGCATAAAGTTGTCTGGCAAAGGCCCTCAACATACCGTGAAATCTACCAGCAATATGTTAACTACGTGACATATCACTACAGCAATAAAAGCAGGGTTGTGTTTGACGGCTACGACGAATATACCCTCAGTACGAAATATCAAGAACAAACTCGAAGAGTCACTAAACAAGGGCCAGTAATTATTCTTCAAGATGAAATGAATAATTCTCTCATTCAATGAGATTTCCTTGGTAACGTACTTAATAAGAAAGCCTAAAATCAACGAACATTTCGGTAGTTCATGAAAAGTCTGATGCAGACACCGCGAGAAAAAACTCGATAATTGTAGTGGCTGATGACGCGGATATATTGCTTCTTCTAGTAGGTTTATAGCCAGTAGCGCAGTTTCCCCATATCATTTCTCAACCAGCGACGTCCACGATATATTCGTATACTTCCACGTAATATTTTGAACATAAGACAAAATCTTTCATTGCTAATTTTGAAGTTAATTTTAAATGTCTTTTTAAAATAGTTTGGTTCATAATGTCGAAAGTCATAATCTCGAATGACAGATTAAATAACCTTACCTAAACTATCCTAACCTTACCTAAACTAGGAAAACCTACCCTAACGTAACCCAACATAACCTAAGCTTACTTATGCTATTTCATCTTAGCTAAATTATTTTTGTAAATTTTCAGCATTCGACGTCCAAAAACTGAACACGCAATTATAAGAAAATGCGTTTGTACGAAAACACCCTTTTGGAAATGCGCAAATGAGAACTGCTCTTTTGGCAACCGCTCTTTTGGCAACCGTGCTTTTGGGAAACTGCTCTTTTGCAAAACTGCGAAAATGGGAACTGCTCTTTTGGCAACTGCGCTTATGGCTACATACCCTTCTGGTATACCACATATCAGAGCACATTTTTATTATGAGACCATCGAAAACCTTACACCTGATAAAGTCACGGATATTCAGCAGCTACGTTGCAAGCTTGGCAGACTAGCTGAAAAACTCCCGTTTATTCACGCATTTTCCCTTGGGGTCGGACACTCAGAGAAAATTGTACGGGATCTCGAAATCATTTTCCTGATTTCGTGGGATTTCGAAATCTTTCGTCGGATTTCGAAATCTTTTCGTCAAATTTCGAAATTTTTCGCCGGATTTTGAGATTTCGAAGTGGATTTCGTGTTTCTGAAATTACTTTTTTCCATAATTAGATATGTATTTAAGGTTAAACAATGAATAATTTCCATGGTTAATATAAATCTCTATTTGATTATTTTTACTTTTTAAAATTTGACTCAACTATTTAGAACCACAAATTAAAGGGCCTAGCCGGATAAGATAGTGAAAATTGCCTTTGGACGAATCGAAACAAAAAAAAAAAAAATTCAGCTCAAACGATGCGCACATAACCTCAAAAACACATATTATGTGTTTTTTCGTTTTTTGGCGATATATTGGCCAAATTTTCTCCAAATCGAATATACTTTTCTTTACATTAAAGGTCTCTGGAAGCCTACAAGGTCGTATTTTTTTAAAAAAATTCACGCTCAAAGCAAATTTTTTGCAAGCGTTTTAAAATTTGAAAAATTACTTTAAAAAAAAAATATATGGCCCTCTCGAAAA
The DNA here is from genome assembly GCA_963920705.1 of Odiellus spinosus. NCBI lineage: Eukaryota > Metazoa > Arthropoda > Arachnida > Opiliones > Phalangiidae > Odiellus > Odiellus spinosus. The sequence continues at coordinate 7,505,542 of OY987240.1, forward strand.
AAAATATAATGTGTATTTTGGGTCAAAGTTGACCCCTGATTTTTGTCAGATTTTTAAAATTGGTGGAACAATGTAAAAAAAACTGCATTTTCGGCCATAATTTAAATACGAGACGGTCATACGTATTTATCATTTATTCATAAGAAGGCGGGTTTTCACGCGCCAAACTTTTTCATCGCGCGCGCCACTTACCTTATTTATACATTACTAAAGTGATTAAGTTTATTATTTTAAAAACATTGGATTAAATTATCGAAATGAAAAATAAAGTTCATATATTCAGAACTCAAGGCGCCAATAGCCAATGCCGTCACTTCAAAGGGCGCGACTTATCTAATTTAATCATAAATTGTAGAAAGAAATCACAAACATAAGCTCTTTGTACAAGAATAACGTATGTTGGTATTGAAATGGTATTTGCTTGGATAATTACTATTAAAAAATATTATTTTAAAATAATCATTTTTAAAAGTTAACAACTGTTTGAATTTATTTTTAACTCGTACTATACTACGAATGTTCATATATAAAAATATATAGCGTAAAAAATGTACATTTTAGAGTTGTGAGTAAGCATGGTAGAAACAAAAAGTTAGTAAACAAAGCGCGCAATTTTTGAATATTATAATAAACAAGTAAAATAACATATTTTACTGTTCAAAAAATATTTTATACCCAAACCAATGCCTACGGAGTTTCCCCCTCTCTTTCTCTTTATACTCCCCCAATTACAGCTGTCGCTCTTAGGAGCGTTGATCATGCGCAATGAAGGTAATTTTTGACCAGGAACCGAAACTTCAAAACTGCTATGACGTAAAACACTACATTCGAAAGAACCATTTTGGCAAAAAACGACAACTTAAAATAACAGAAAATAAATTAAAAAATTCGAGCATGCACATGCCTTCTAAAAATTCCGTAGGCATTGCCCAAACGCAATACGCACTTAATGTTTTTACGTATCGATTATGCGCATTATATCAACACTTACAATTTCCGTACGCGCGTACGTCCATAACTGTTTCCAGAATACTCTAGAAGGTAGCAGAAAAATCTGGAGAGGTCTAGAAAATTCTGGAAAGTGCTTAAAATGTCTAGAAAATTCTGAAAAGTGCTTGGAAGGCCGGGAAAGTTCTAGAAATAAACTTTTTATTTGTTTATTATGATATTTTAAAATTATGCGCTCTTCTATCTTTTTTTCTAATCAATCTTTACGGTACATATTTTTATATATCAACGTTTGTAGTATAGTATGGGCAGATTTTGTTATATATACTGAAGCGAACCAAGATGGATTATTTAGGGAAAGAATTTATTTTGATAATGATTTTTGGCATACGAAACCTTTGCCAAAACTAAAATGTTTTTACTGTAAATATATAGCTCCATTTGTAATGGATAGTCAATTAATTGGAGAGAAGACTGGAAATTAACTCTCCTTTATCCAAATTAAGTTGGATTATCTACAGTATTCTAGCCAAACTATTGTTCCTTTTAAAAATATTAATATTTCGTTAATTTTGTTCCTAAAGATGTTTTAACGCGTGATTTCAAATATGTGATAAATATGAATATTTAGTTCCTAAAGATGCTTTAATGCGTGATTTTTAATGTGATAAATATTTATATTTAGTTCCTAAAGATGATTAACGTCGTGATTTCAAAAATGTGATAAACTTTTAATAAACCAAATAATTTATAAAAGTTGTTCGCATAAATTTGTTATATAACAGCAAACAGCGAAAATACTACTTGCCATTTTAGTTACTGTTATTGGCATAATCTGAATCCATTCAGGTTCCATAAGAATATGGGAGCATAACGTTAACCTCTGGTACCATCCTCCCAAACTTTGTAACAAAAGTTCGTCCGCAATTTTCCCAACATTTGTACGCTTAGATCTTTTTTCGGTCGGCTCCATTTTTATTACCCAAAATATTATGTCAAGGTCGTTAGTGGGTCAATAAGAGATTTCAGGAGCGATTTACTTGAAAAATCGATTCGAAGCGGACGAACTTTTGTTACAAAGTTTGGGAGGATGGTTAGTGAATCGCGGCCCTCCCATATTCTTATGGAACCTGAATGGATTCTTGGCATAATTCCATCAAAGATGTGAAATATTTTTACCCTTCCAATAGCTCGCTCTACATGAATTCTTAACTCAGCAATTCTACGTGTTTCTATAATTTCCTTTTCCGAAAATTGCGCTTAACCTTTCAGAAAAGGAGGCAAATTTAACGTACAATTTTTATCTTTAATAAATCTTCTATCAAGAAACCCTTATCAGCAACAACGTTATCAAACTCATTCAATAACAAAATTAAATTTGATTCGTTCGTTATAACTTTATCTGATACTCTGCCTCCCCATACTTCAGAAACGAAAGAAATTACACCTCCAGGAGTGATCCCTACTAAGAATTTAATCGTGTTATGCGGTTTGTAATTGGAAAATGTTAGGTTCTGAGCTATAGACGAGGTTGGCCGTTCTATGAATAATTCAGTACAGTCAATTATGATTCTAGTGTTAGGATACTTTCAAATAACTTTGGGGCATGTATTTCTCTACTAAAGCTTTGGAAGGAAAGGGAAACATTTCTCCTAACTGTATTTCCATTAATTTAATCCACATCTGAAATATGTCTGAAAATGTTGATGGCGAGATATTGAAACGATCCGCAATATCATGAATGAATAAACTAACTTTAAGTCTCATCATCACTGCCAAGAATTGGTCAAGTAAAGAAAGTTTGTAAGGCCTCTTTTTTAACACAGGAGTTTTTTTTTTCTCTTTTGAACATCATTCTATCAGCTTTCTCCTGTAAAAAGCTAATGAACTCCCAATATTAGAAAGGACCTTAAACAGTAAATGAAATTACACATGTATATCATACCTGAAAAGCCAGAGGAAAACTCCATAAGTTGGCAAACCAGTATAGAACTTTGACATATCATCATTATCTTTTAACTTATCTGCACTCCAAGTCTTTTGTTTTAAACTTTTTTTGAGCCTTAATATCTTTTGCCGCAAATTTCTATTTTCTATTTCTAAATCATAGTAGTCCGTCTGACACCCTTGACTAATTAAAGTGTTTTTATCTTGGGTAGCATTTACAAGGAGACTACCCGAGGTGTTTATCGCCGATTTTGTCCAAAGTCGGCTATAATGTAGACCTATATAAGATATGAAAATTACTCAAAGGAGACGACGCACTACCCATTAGTTTGGCCATGGCAACCGAAAACGTTTTTGGCCATTTCAATCGAAAAAAAACTCCATTGAAAAAAGCATGTGATTTTCTCAGTTTCACAGTGAAACATTTTCAAAATTTTCAAATTGTTTCGAAATTGTCAAATTGGCCAAATGGTTCACATCTAGGTAAAATTCATCAAGTTTGGGTAAATTGGGACTTTGTTGGGGTAAAATTTCCATAATTTTTGGGAAAAATATTGAAAAGAAATTTCGTTTTTTCGACGAAGGGGCTTAATAGCCAAAAACGTTTTCGGTTGCCATGGCCAAACAACTGAGTAGTGCGTCGTCTCCTTTTGAGAATTTTCATATCTTATATAGGTCTGCATTATTGCAGACTTTGGACAAAATCGGCGATAAACACCTCGGGTAGTCTCCTTGTTAGTGCGCTATCATTGTCACTTGGGTTTTCTTCTTGGGCTTCTTTTCCTTCAGCTGTCAAATTAGTTTCTCCGAAAATTTTGAAAGACGTCTCTTTTGCAGTTTCACAAAATTATTTCGTGCTTACTCTGCTGGAAACGTAATCGTAAAATTTCAAAGACATACGAAGCCTTTTTCGTGTATCAACTGCTTAATAAACGGTTTGTACTTTTCATTCTGAAATAAATTCATAAACCAAAACCATCCATGAAAAAAATATATAATTATATATACGTTGGACAGCCAAGGCTTATCAAATAAATAAAGTTTTAATATCAAAGACGAAATATTATTAATTACCATAATTTTGCTTCTTTTTTCACTTCTTGCCTTCGTCCGTTGAAATAATTGTATATTATATTCAGAAACCTTTATACTTTTGGGCAAATTTAAAGTAGGAATCCAATCGGGATCACTGGGGTCCCAGCCTGGAAATCCCGATATAAAATGTTCGCTGCACACTCGCGAGTTTAAAGTCGGCTGAAAGTTTTTTCTATTCATAATTCTTCCCCACAATTTAACTCTGGCAGTCGGAAATCGGTGGAATTTAATATTTGGAGTTTTGAACTTAATTTTACAACCGACGACACTACAGCAAACCATTTCTTAATTTTAATATTTACGATTTTAATTGACTCGAATAACTACCATAGCAGAAGTTTTGGAAAAAATGTATCATGGCGTCCGTGTGAACCAGCTATTAAAACTGCGCACGCGCGATTGATTTCCCTCGTTTACTCCCCCCCCCCAGATATATCGAAATGGCTTATAGGGTTGTCTTTGCTTTCGAAATCCTTCTGGTTTCCAAAATTAGAAACATGAGGTTTTTGATAACCCTCGCCCGTTTCAAGGCCATTTACGGCTTATCAGTTGACAATAGTTGGTATTATAAAATAACCTTGGAACCAGAAAAAAGTGCCGTTAAAAAGCATCTGTTTCTATTGAAGGTGTTGCCTTTTTTCAAGGTTGGGCCGAAGTATAGGATTATCTATAGCCTTCTCATCCTTGTAACCAACCAATTGAAACCGTTTAATAGATCCTGTTTATATGGAAGATGTTGCCTTTTTTAAAGGTTGGGAAGAAGTAATATTTTATAATACCAACTATTCCTGGTGTTCTGCAAGCTTTTTCTAAGGGAAATGGGACCGACGAGTTGGGAAGCGAAACTTCGTAGTAAACTCCCCTAACACACTCCAGCAGCACTGTACCCTGTAAATAATGGGCGGCGAAAGTCGAAATCCGAATGAAAATATTTATACCGGTATACCTTGGGGGAGATTGCTTCCAAGGGTATACTGTGGCGAAGCAGGTGATTTGGGCGCCGTCGATTGGGCGCTGCCAATATGGCGCGCCATCATTTAGGCGCCGTCGTTTTTGGCGCTGCAGATAAAGGCGCGACAACGTTTAAGTGCCGACATATTTAGGCGCTGCCGATTGAAAGAGAAAATTGTGCTATAGGGGAGAGGACCACATATCTTATTTTTTCCATATTTTCACTTTCTTCCAATTTTTGATTTAATTACATGGTAATACCTATAACCCTCTGGATTTTTACTCAAAATGAAACTATAAGGGTGAATTTGTTAATCATTACTGTAAACTGCAGGATATATTAGCTTCAGTGTAGGATAAATTAAAAAATAATCGCTGTCAAAGGTAGACTAGTGACGTCCTTGTAGGTATTAGCCGCGTTCAGCGACGACGTTCACCCAAGATTATTGAGGATAAATACTATTTTTCGAATTGTCATATATTTAGAAATCTGGTTCAAATGACGTGGTCTAATTTAATTAACCTGACTTTTTACGTATATATGCCAAGACTAAAATAAAAAGCATTTTTGCTAGATGTCGTAGTTTTGAAGTTTTAAAGAAGATTGTAACCCGAGAAATGACTTACGAAGTCTTGGGCCATAAAGATTTGACAAGGTTCCAGAACTTCTCGTAACGCTACTTAACCCGGAATCCGTTTCAATGGATTTTGAAATGGCAGCGATTAAATCAGTTCGAAGCGTTTATCCCGAAGCAAAATGGTTTGGTTGTTTGTTTCATTTGACAAAAAACATGCGGAAAAAACTATCCGAGGTCTTGCAATCATTGCAAGACCTCGAAATCGCCTCCAACAGTGCCTACACCACGATGATAGATATATCGAACATTTACGCTGATGTGCTTTCCGTACGGATTCAACTTTGGCGTTTATGGCCTCACGTAGATTCAATTCCATAATTATCTCATTATTAAAGTTATTAAATAAATTTTCTCGGAGTTAAGTCATATAAGCTACATTTCACTGGAAACAAGTTTCCGCGTGAAATTAAAAATCACATTCAGAGGTTTAAGTCCTAAAAAGAGTCTCTAATTTGGTAAAATCCTTGAAACTGGCGCTATAATGTGCCTAGAAATTATGTCAGCAACCAAACTTTCTAGAACTATTTTAGTTCACTCGCACCAAATAGTTGCAGCCATTCGAGTTGTCACAACTAATTGGAGGGAAAAGATCCTTGAGAAAAAGAATGAACATTACCATCAAATTATTGGTCTATTCATAATATAATATTCATAATATAATATTTATTTCACGTAATTTTCCGTTTATTATTTTATAATATTACGCTCCAATGACACAGGCCTTTCATTTGAGGTCCTTAGCATCACGAGTCGTACCTAGAAAGCACGTTATTACTTTGTATTGAGAAATAGGTAGTAGGTTGGGCGTGTTGCCCAATACCCCCTTACAGGCGCGCTTTTCTTCCCAACCAATAACGTTTCAAATTACTAGTGCTCGAAATTGGATAATGAATTATTTAGATTTAGAATAGCTAACTAGATGATTTCAGATATTATACACCTGGATATTTTGTTTGTATTCTATAAAAAAAATCTATAATTATATCAATTCCCACCTAAAATCGATAGGGTTTATTCAAAGAAGAAATTTCAAGCCTCATCTCGAATCTAAATACAAAATCTCTCTTTGGGACCGGATTTGTTGTCACCAATGCACTAGCGCGAAAATAGGATGATTTGTTCGTTACAATTAGGCCACGCCCCCAAAGCCTGCATCTTATCTCCCTAAATGGCGCTAGGGTGCCGGAAACCCCGATCTGAGAGATATTTTTAAAGTAACTACATTTAGATTATTAAATATAGGCTTTATCGCAACAATCGCGTTTCATTTTTTTTTTTATTTCTTACCTTCTTAAGGATTTTCCAGTTTAGCCTCTCGATCGAGGCACTCGCAAGTTCCCTTGATATCGCCCTTGGCTAGAATGCAATGTTCCATGGATATTTTCTTTGTACAACAGTGGGGTCTACCGAAATGATATGAATCACCATACTGGCAATACACCTATAGTAGGGAAAATCCCACGAGGAATTAGTACAAGATTTAACTTTAACGATACAGTCCCACGAAAGGCGGACGATTTTCCTTTGGCTCTTCAAAAACGTGATTGGATCGTTTCCCGCGAAATAGTGGACACTTTAGCCCGCAGAAATATACGAATAAATATGTATATATTCGTGTATTCCTGGTTTCGTTGTGCAATGGCTTACTCATTTTAAATTGATAAAAATGGATCAATAAATTTACTTTTACGATTGAACCTCAAATAAAGTTAAGAAATTATAGTATTTACGAATCTCCACGCGTAACCTTCGTAATATGATGTCTTATCATATTTCTTTACGTAACTCGGAAAAGCCACCAATAAAAAACGTCTGCCCTCCCTTGGTTATTTTTATTTTCTGACCTCTTGTCGATAAGGAATCACACTGCGGTAAAAGCCAACTGGTATGCAAGTTTGGTTCATGTAGCATTCTTGAAAAGTATTTATTGACAATGAATACGAAAAAAAAAAAAAAAAGCTTCGGGGCAATTTCGTAATCATAATAACTCTCAATTTTCGTACTGTTGAAAACTTAAAACATCAAGCCCCCTCGAGTCTCGACCATCGAACCTCGGGTAACTGACTCCCATATTATTTGACTTTGGCCAACTGGTTCAGCCCACCCACTTAGGTTAACTCTCGACGCCCCTGTCAACTAATATAGTCTTCACGCTCTCTTCAATATATTTTGACCGAGATTTACGTTTATTGAACGAATTTCTACTTTTATTAAATATACTCGAATTGTCTACCATGTTCATTTCGAAAATTGCGTTATTGATTATGGCGTGGAGAGTAGTTTTAAGGGCACTTCCGGAATCATACCTTTTCCAATAAGCGCAAAATGTTTGTTATCAGCTAAATAATTTTCGAAACGTTTTCTTTCAGCCTCGTTTTCAAAATAGCTTTCATCATCGTGCAGAGAAGCGGTAAACGACAACGAAAAAATATCATTAGGTGAAACATTTTGCAAAATGGACTATTTTAAACAAAAAAAAGCCTCTTAATATTTGAGCTAAAAGTTTCTAGAAAACCCGTCAGTTCAAAACACGCGAGTGTACCCCGTAACAGCAGTTCCCAGAAGAGCGGCCGCGATTTCCAAAAAAGCTTAAAACTGGTATTATATGATAATAGCAGCCGCGGTTTAGGGAAATATCAAGGGTTTTCTACAGTTTTGAACGTTTCTTAGCACTTCTGTTATATACGACGTTCGTTATATAAACCGTACTTACAGACCACTAAAATTCATCAACTACTTCACCCCGCTATTTGGAGAACCGCTGTAAACGGAACACTTGAGTTAACGGGAACCGCTGTAAAGGGAGCATTCTGTTTTCGAGAACCGCTGAAAAGGGAACATGACGTTTTCGGGCGCGATAAGTTGGCTAGAAATTGTGTCAGCAATCAATTTTTTTCTGGGGTGATTTTAATTTTACCAACTTGACCAATGTATGTTCACGCGGACCACTTAGTTGGGGCAACTCGAGATGTCTCAACAAATTAGAGGTAAAAATTGGTATAAGTGAAAGGCTCTTTAGAAGAAGAGGGAACATTGCCATCAAACTATTAACGTTTTGTTCACGCGTATCCGTATTTAATATATAATCAGAAATTTAGTAATAAATTTAGAAAGAATATTGAACAAGGAAGGGCTCAACGTCTAACAAAACCTTTTCTTATTAGCTTTCTCTATCTGACGTTGCTATCGTGAGTGGTTGCCCTGGTTACGACCTGGTTTTGAAAACAAGATCCGACTCCTAGCTCTATCCTACCCCATTTTCCGTAGAAGGGGGACGAGGACTATGACGCGCACCCACTAAAAAACGCGGACAAATATTTATTCGTTTTTTATGAATTCCTGATATAAAACATTTATTTCACATAATTGAATGTATTTGTTGGAATATTCACCTTTCTGTAGTTGTCGTTGGCTTTTCAGTTGGATCTTGGATGAAATAACAGGAGTTAATATAATATTAGACCATTAAAGCTCATCCTTTGAGTCTCCAACGAATTGGGGCTCCAAGTCAGAGTTGGAATTACTAATTAGGACATAGGGAATATTTCGTATTGTGACGTTGTAGTAAAAGACTCCTATAGCTATATGTGAACTTTGATTGTTTAACGCTCATCATCAGTAGACCTTTAGTTTTTTATTTGTAGATAACGTATACCTGTACATTTTTTGTCTACTGCCTCTAGGGTTGTGTCGCCTTATTCTGAACGGTTTTTAGGAAATCTTAGATCTCGTTTGCTGTGGAATTTTTAGAGACGAAGAAAACTATCTAATATCAAGTTTGAATAGTCGCGGACCCGTTGAGTTAGTTTTCATCATTCCATGACGCGTACTTTTGACGTAGACGCGGTGTTAAAGACGCCCGTAGCGGCTTCTAATTCTGAACGCACGATTCTAATTCTGAACACCACCCTGCTTCTAATTCTTATAACATGTAAAAAAAAAAAGTCACAAATTTGCGAAAGGAACCACTTACGCGCCTCGGATGGAGAAACGAGTGCCACTAATGGATTCCTTGGCAATATTTAACAGGGGAAGACGGAATTAGCGCGATCGAGCCAGGATATGCGAACTTATTGACGGTTCAAAATTTTTGCATTGCTTTGGCATAGAACCCAAGTAATCCACATTTCGAAGGAAATTGTCAATAACTTCGCAAATACTGGCTCGAGCGCGCTAATTCGGCCAAGGAATCCATTGATGACATTCGTTTCTCGATCCGAGGCGCGGAAGTGGTTCCTTTTGCACATTTTGGGAATTTTTCATTTATTTTGTGAAAACGAATTCTTTAGACATATTTTGAAATTACGATTTCGCGGAGAGTTTGCCGCCAAATTCTGGGTTTGAGAATTTAATTTTGTAGCGGGAAACTCCAATTTTACGGAGAAATCAAGCGCGTAAGCATAGAATTTTTCCGAAGCTCGTAAAACCTTATTTCCCGGACCTTAAGGGAAACATTCCCTTAAAACGGTTTGATTAATTACGCTAATTATCGTGGTCGTGTGTTCTCCGGATCGTCTCCTAGAGTGTTAAGCCTGCGTTCCGCGAATAGCCCCACTCTTAATCTTCAAAATGAGCCCGTCCAACTTTAAAAAGACCCAACCAAAGTTAAGTTATAATTTTTTTAAATATAGTGTTCAGAATTAGTAATGTTAGATCATTGAACTTAGAACAGTGCCTTACTCGATGTGTTTTTAGTAGTAACTTGAGTAAAGTATGTTTATATTCATCTACAGAGTCCAGAAATTAATGTAACAACATTTAGATTATTAAATATAGGCTTTGTCTCAACAATCGCGTTTCTATCCTCGACAAAATTTATTTTCATTCACGCTCTTTGAAAGTGGTTATTTTTTTATGTTCTTACCTTTAAGATTTTCCAGTTTAGCTTCATCATCGAGGCACTCGCAAGTTCCCTTGATATCGCCCTTGGCTAGAATGCAATGTTCCGTGGATATTTTCTTCATACAACAGTGGGCTCTACCGAATCCATTAATATTACTAACCCTGCAATACTCCTATAGTAGGAAAGATCCCACTACTAATTAGTACAAAGTTAACCTTAAACGATAAAGTCCGACGAAAGGCGGACGGTTTTCCTTTGGCTCTTCAAATAACGCCCCGTGATTATATCGTTTCCCGCGAAATAGATTTGTGTATATATACAGGGTTGCCACAGGTCAGGGAAAAATCAGGGAATTTAAAGATATTTCAAGAAGCCAGGAAATTACATGGAAAGATTTGAAGCTGACCGTGTATAGATTAGGACAAAAATACGCTTGCAAAAGGTTTGGCGAACGCAATTGCAAAATTTTTAGCGCGTTTTTTGAAAAATATATCGGCTGAGGAAATAAGCATTAGCTGAAACGGTCAGGGAAAATCGTTGTAGAAGGTCAGGGAAAAACCTGGTAAAGTCAGGGAATTTGAATCTGAAGAAACTCGGCAACCCTGTAATATATCCGTGTATTTCTGGTTTCGTGGTGCAATGGCTTACTCATTTTAAATAGCTAAAAATGGATCAATAGTATTACTTTTACGATTGAACCTCAAATAAAGTTTAGAAATTATATATAATATTTACGAATCTCCGAGCGTAACCTTGGTAAGCAATGATATCATATTATATTTCTTTACGTAACTCGGCAAAGCCACCGATAAAAAACGTCAGCCCTCCCTTGGTTTTTTTTTTTTTTTCGTACCTTGTTTTGACGATGAACGGAATTGGGGGAATATTCAAGTGGTATGCAAGTTTGGTTTATGTAGCATTCTTGAAAAGTAATTATAAACTATATTGACAATGAATTCGAAAAAAAACCGCTTTCTGGCAATTTCGTAATCATAATAACTCGCAATTTTCGCAATGTTAAAAACTTAAAACATCAAGCCCCCTCGATATCAAACCTGGGATAACTGTCTCCCATATAATTTGACTTTGGCCAACTGGTTCAGCCCACCGACTTAGGCATAGCTCTCGACGCCCCTGTCAACTAATATAGTCTTCACGCTCTCTTCAATACATTTAACCAGAAGCCGATGAAACCCTCCTTTGAAGTCTATTACTCCCGGGTCTTGTCTTCCCCTCTCTATAGGGGTTAGTCTAAAATATCGCGATTCGTACGCCTCCTAACGGTAGATATTTCGGAGCGGGAGTTCGTCCAGCGAAAATCTCTAGCAACCTTGTATTTCGTCATCCAAACGTCATCGTGTGTGGAGAGAGAGAATTTCCAATTTTCCGTAGACAGGAGGTATGAAGTAGGACCCCTCCGATCTCGCAGAATTGGGAATTTTACCCATACAGAGAGGAGCGCTATATGGAACATTAGAGTAGTAGACTTCCAAGGTGGGTTTCATCGGCTCCTGATTTAACCGAGATTTACGTTTATTGAACGAATTTCTACCTTTAATAACTATACCCGTATTGTCCAACAAGTTCATTACGAAAATTGCTTTATTGATTACGGCATGGATAGTGGTTTTAAGGGCACTTCTGGAATCATACCATTTCCAATAAGCGCTAAACTTTTGTTATTAGCTAAGAGATATGTGTTATCAATGCCTTCATATTCGATTTCTTCAAAGCTTTCGTCATCGTGCAGAGAACCGATAACCAACAACGAAAAAAATATGATTAGGTGAAACTTTTTGCGAAATAACCTATTTCAAACTAAAAGAGCCACCTAATAGCTAAAAGTTTCTAGAATACGCTTCAGTTCCCAACTTGTGAGTGTACCCCGTAACAGCAGTTCCAGAAGAGCCGGCGCGATTTCCAAAAAAGCTCAAAACTGCTATTATGATAATAGCAGCGGCTGTTTAGAGAAATAGTAAAGATTTTCTAGAGTTTTGAACGTTTCCTAGCACTTCTGTTATATATGACGTTCAATCAAACCTATTACGGAATAGATCGTACTTTTGTTTTTGTTATCTTGGGAATGGATGTCTAACCTTTAGCTAACGTAAACATACGTAACCCAATGCGAAGTATTCGTCCTTTATCCAACCTTGGGAATGGACGTCTAACCGAACACTTGTGTGTAGATTGACATATGATGCAGGTCGACATTCTAGAAACCGTACGTACAGACCACTAAAATTCTTTAACTGCTTAACCCCGCTATTTAGAGAACCGCTGTAAAGGGAGTATCAAGTTTTCGTTAACCGCTAAAAAGGGAACATTTAGTTTTCGTTAACCGCTGTTAAGGGAACATTAGTTTTCGGGAACAACTGTAAAGGGAACACTGCGTTTTCGGGAACCGCTGTAAAGTGAACTGCTGTATGAATAAACTGCGTTTTGGGGAACCGCTGTTTTGAGAACCGCGCTTGTGGGGACCGCTCATATGAGTGTTTCCCCCACCGGTTTCATTTTCTAGTCTGACCAGTAAGCATTCCTTTCACCCGCAAGGGTATGCTTAGAGAGCAATAGATTAATTCTTGAACTTGGCGCAATAAGTTGCCTAGAAATTGGGTCAGCAAACCTATTTTTACGGGGATATTTTAATTTTACCAACTTGAACAATGTTTGTTCACGCGGACCAACTAGTTCAGACACCTGAACTAGTTGCCTCAAATTGGTTTAAGTGAAAGGTATTTTTAGAAGAGTAAACATTACCATTAAGCTATTGGTGCACATTTTTCTTCACGCGTATCCTTATTTAATATATGAATAATAATTCAGAAACAAATTCAGAAAGAATATTATAATTGTTGCCTTGACTATATTCCGAATCAAAGCCCCAGGAAGGGCTCAACTCCAAACAAAACTTTATATCATATAGCTCTCTCGAACTGACGTTGCTAACGTGAATGGTTGCCCTGGTTACGACCCGGTTTTGAAAACCTCCTAGCTTTTTCCTACACATTAGGGTGTCGAGGACTATGACGCGGACAAATATTCCTTCTGTATTTATTATGAATTCCTAGGAAAATAAAACATTTCTCGTATATCTTGGAATATTCACTTGTTCAGCGGAAACATTGGTGGTGAAGTCGTTGGCCGTTCAGTTGATGAGGTTTTTTGTATCGATGTCGTGTTATGGAGGAAAATAAATGAGTTAATATCATTATCATCCAAAATCAGTAAAGCCCTGAGCGAGAAAGACAAGGTGCTTGCGAAGAGAAACTCTTAACCCAAACAGAACGTCTTCGCTCATCATCTTTTTTGCCCAGGATTTAATGCTCTTACAAGGAGACAACCCGAGGTGTTTATCGCCGATTTTGTCCAAAGTTTGCTATATTGTACACCGATATAAGATATGAAAATCCCCAAAAAAAGACGACGTACTACCCATTAGTTTGCCCATTTCACTCGAAAAAATCTCCATTGAAAAAAAGCATGGGATTTTCTCGGTTTCACAGGGCACCTTTGAAACCTTTTCAAAAATTTCAAATTTTCAAATTTATTTGAAATTGTCAAATGGGTGGTATGGTTCATATCTAGGTAAAATTCATCAAGTTTGGGTAAATTGGGACTTTCTTGGGGTATAATTGATAGCATTTTTGGGACGAAGGTGCTTATGTTGGAAAATTTAATAGAGATTGTGTTAAATTTAGGTAAAAGATCAAAATTGGATGAATTAGGTAAATTTTCTAAAATTAGGCATTTCGTAAAATTGCTTAAATCAGGAAAAAATTACAAATTAGTATAAAACGACTAACTTGTAAAATGGATGAAATCAAAATCTCAATTTACCCAAACTTGATAAATTTTACCTAGATGTGAACCATATTACCCATTTGACAATTTCGAAACAATTTTAAATTTTGAAATTTTTAAAAGGTTTCGTGCAGGTAGCCAACCCCCATGCTTTTTTCAATGGAGATTTTTTCGATTGAAATGGCCAAAAGCGTTTTCGGTTGCCATGGCCAAGCTAATGGGTGGTTCGTCGTCTCTTTTTGGGGATTTTCATATCTTATATAGTTCTACATTATAGCAGACATTGGACCAAATCGGCGATAAACAACTCGGGTTGTCTCCCAATTCACTCCCCCCCCCCAAAACGTAATGTTTCTCCTCAATAACATTTTTTTCTGATTCTGGAAAGTAGATTTCGATTCATTGAATTGAAAAGTAAAACCAACCCTCACGCGTATGCAAAATCAACCTCGCATTTTTCTTTTCAATTTCTCGTGATTAAATTGGCCAGATAAATTTGACTATAGGCCCGAATCGGATCAGCCTGGTCCGCGCTATGGAATAACCACCCCACTTTAACACTATTCGATTAATAGCATTACAAATATCCTCTTCAGACGCTCCTAATTTACAGGCGATTTAACGCTTTTACCAGAGATTTAAGTATTTCTACATTTAGTGAGAGTAACTCTTCAATAAGTTCATTATGCAAATTATGATATTGATTATGGCGTGAATGTGGTATTGATGGCTATTTTGGAATCAATTTCTTACCCTTCCAAAATTGCGGGCCAGCGTTTAGTGGAGCGAAAAGGACTAAAAGCTCACAATTAATAGATCAGTTTCTCGAATCCGCGTCTCTTCCCAACTTCTTTATTCTCGGAATAAACCTAATAGACGCGATAGATGCCTATTAAATACGAATTAACACAATAGCCAATTTATTTCACACTAAATAATAAATTCCCCCTTCATTTGGCAGCAAGCGCGAAGCTAGGTTACCCAATCTATCTAGACATAAAGGGCGCTATGGGATTGGGATAAGTGCTATCTGCTAGTGCTAACTCGACATGAAATAGTCAATCGTTTTTTTTGGTTTTTTTTTAAAGAGTTTAAATTATATCACTCAACACAATAGCCAATTTATTTCACACTAAATAATAAATTCCCCCTTCATTTGGCAGCAAGCGCGAAGCTAGGTTACCTAATCTATCTAGACATAAAGGGCGCTATGGGATTGGGATAAGTGCCCTTTAACCATAAAGTATTTCATTAATTATTAAAGTGGCTCATTAATTATATCTTTTAATATGGAACAATATGTTAAAGGCCAAACCATGAGTATTGAACATAAACCTTATAATAGTTTATAGGGATGACGAGCGCGTTTTAAAAGATGACTTCTTTATTGGTCATTCTCAATCACTTGAAATGAATAGTTAATTAAAATTAATTTCTAATGGAATAGTTTATGGATGACCTACTTTTTAAACGATGACATTTTTTATTAGCTATTCTCTAAGAAAATAGGTTCCCTCGACCGAAAACTTTAGCTCTTTGCCAAAAAAGCGAGGGGGCAGACACTCGCGAACTCTGGTGTGCAAAATTTTTGAACTCTTTGCACCATCAAAGCTGAAGTTAGAGTTCATAAGAGTTCGAACTCTATGCACAGTCAAAGCTGAACTCGGTGAACTCAGGTGTACAGCGAATTCAAGAGTGTCGGATCCCTCGCAAAAAAGGTCTCTTTCGCGGGATTTGGATGGAAAGATTTTAGTTTGTTTCACACGTAGGGCATCATGAAAAAAGTGATAACTCCACGAGCGGTTGAAATATCGTCTGCTGCCGCTTCATCGCGATCATTATTCTAAGCCTCGTTTTTGTAGTGGGCGAAAAATACATCGCGATTAAAAAAATAATCGCGATTAAAAAAATAATCGCGATTAGAAAATACATCACGATTAAAAAATTTATTCACAATAACATTTTATCGCAATAACCAAAAATTGAATCGCAATAACCAAAAATTGAATCGCAATAACCAAAAATTGAATCGCAATAACCAAAAATTGAATCGCAATAACCAAAAATTGAATCGCAATAACCAAAAATTGAATCGCAATAACCAAAAATTGAATAGCTATAACCAAAAATTTAATCGCGAATTAAAAATGATTTAATCGCGATTTAAAAATAATTTAATAGTGATTAACACATTTAATCGAGATTAACTAAAATTAAAATTTAAATCGTGATCAAATTGATTAACCCTATTTAAGGGGGAAGTGAGCGGTTAATTCAGAAATTGTGATGTTTTTGTGAACTTGTTACGGAAAAACTAAAGCCCGTAAAAATAATCGGTAAACACTGTTCCAAAATATAATAATTGAACTATTTGATGAATTATTTAACCGAAATTCTGAACGGAAATTAAAATACTAATTGTTAAAGGTTCGACTCTTTTTGTCGCTGATACGCGATTACTCCTGCTTACAGACCTGCACGGGCCGGGCTTTCCATGTTTGAAAAATTCATCGGGCCAGATCGGGCTTTTAAAATTTTGGATTTTGACGGGCCGGGCCGGGTCGGGCTTTAATTTTGATTTCAAAATTCGGGCCGGGTCGGGCTTCCATCAAATCAAAGAATAGCAACTTATAATAACCAATGTGACATTGTGACCAACTGTTGCTACCACAAATGAATAATACACGACGCTAAATGAATTCTATTCATTTATATTTTGATAATATATATATATAAAAAAAAACTGGCAACTGCGTTAAATTTGGTTCTGAAAAGGTTATTTTGTTCCTAGTTGACCCACAACCCCACTTCCCATGTTCCCACGCCAAAGCCTCTCGGCTCTCTCCAACTCCAACACCTATAAAGATCACCTTTACGGGGGGGAGGGGCTTCTCATTCTGTCTCACTCAGTGACTCTCCCCCTTGACTAGGAGTTTCTATTCCTAACCTCCTATAGTTTTAGTTTTGATTTACGTAAGCCACATATTATTTTTTGGGGCGGAACCCCAACACCGCAATTCCAATCGGCCGGGCCGGACCGGGCCTTAACTCCGAAATTACCAATCGGACCCGGGCCGGACCGGACCTACAACTCCGCAATTCCAATCGGGCCGGGCCTGGTTTCGGTCTTTTTTCATTGCTAAACCCCGGGCCGGGCTCGGGTCGGGCCTGAAAAAATCGGCCCGTGCAGGTCTCTACTCCTGGTCCGATTTCTATCGCTTGAATTTTAATTAATAGCGATGCGAATGAAGTATTAACGAATGTTTATAAAAGATGACGAACTAGTTGAACTATTTTATAATTTGAAAAAAGCGGATTTTTGGTAGTTACGAGGAAAAGTCAAAGATGTCGCTACCTATCGAAAATCGCGATTTTGCGAAATCGACGTCCAGTTTGAGATACAAGCAATGGAAAAAAGCAATAATTCGGCTGTTTTTAGATTTATTGACGTCATCTAAAGTTTTTTTACTCCTTATCTTCCACTTTATATTTGTTTAGCGAATAAAAATTGAAATTAAAATATTTTTAGGAGACCAAACTCAACGCCATCTAGGATTATTTTCTCAAAACACATAACATTTTCTTTCCCCCTTAATCTAAATTCACACCCAAAAGAGGAATGAACACTGATCATATGGTCGAGTTTATCAAAGTAAACGGGGGCTACGAATAAAATTCTATTGGTCATTTAAATACCTGTACGTCGTCTTCCACGTAAGAAATGGAACATAAATTAGGTCCTACCAAAAGTGATTTTGGTCGAGTTGGGTGTCAAAAATGTACGCAGTGTTTCGGTCAAGTGAGAACTAAGCTTTTCACTAGATATTAAAGCATAATAACGGTTTCTACTCTGGCTTGTCATAATTTAAAAGGTTTCAAAAGCCACGAAATATATTTGAAAACTTAACGAGAAAATTAGAGCTAGAAATGGAACAGCTTTTGAATTTTATTAATATATATTTTTTTTTTTTTTTCGGAATCACCGTGCCCAAAAAAGTATTCCAGAATTTTCTAAACAATTTTAGACACGTTTTTGGTGTTTAAATTAATTTCGTTTAAATTAACTTTAGTTTTGTAAAGTTTGAATTAAAGTTAATAGGCCGGCTTTTGATGGTCAAAAGCCGACCTAGTTTTTTTTTTTTAATGTAAGGACATTAAAAGCGCTGCTGAAGCGAGTGTTGAAGGCCGATATAATATAATTGGTCAGAATTTAAACTTACTTACAATCGTATACTTTACCAAACTTGAGAAATTTAAAAACAAAAAATGCGTCTAAAAATGGTTTTGAAAATTCTGGAATAAGTTTCTTTCACGGTGATTCCGAAAATAATTTTAAAAGCTGTTCCATTGTTAGCTCCAAGTTTCTCTGGTTTAATCATAGATTAATGTTTCTGTCGCATTGATATGGAATTCGTAGCAGAATTAACTTGATAATTAATGATCAATCTTAATATTTATTAAGAACTACTTTACTTAATTTTCTATTGCATTTGAGATGGGATTCGTAGTTTTTACCAAAACGTAGCTAATGACGTCGACGGCAACATTCCCTAAGTAAGCTCCTCTTTTATGATAGCAACTATTACATCAAGTCTAACCTAATAGTATTAACAAGTTGGGAAACCAAAATATTACCTCCCCGACGAACCTAACCTTACCTTAAATATATAAATAAATAGAAGTATATATCTGTTGAAACTATAGAAAGATGAAATGTAGAGGGTGCTAGCTCTTTGAAACGCTTCTCTGTTAGCCAACCAGAATGGGAAATACGAAAGCGTCATCTCTTAACAGATGGTTCCTCAATAGCTTAGTAACCCTGGAAGTTCATATTCAATTTCGATTTTGTCTATTATTGTTTGGTAAGTTATTAAACAAATTTTGCTCGTTTTAAGAAACATTTCGCTCGTTTCAAAGTTAATTTTATTTGCCGTAATTTTCAAATATATTGATGCAAAACCAAAGCTGATTATCAATTTGTTGAATACCATTTTTGTTCGCTCCGGTTTTTCAGAAGTTTTACACTAATTAAATTTGAGTTTAAAACAATAGGCACTGTTATATGTGGTATTCTTTTAATGGAGTTGATGCTGCTCCATAGGGATAGTTCTTCCTGGAAGGTTAACCTTGATGTTATTAGTTGACTTTGAAATTATTGTCTTTGGTAAGCTGCCGCCTTTGAAAGGATGTTTTTCAGTGGAGGCTGGGGTTGAAGGGATCTTGTTCTCGGTCGGATCTTTTACTCTGTGGGCCGTTTCTCCCCGCGGTGAGCTGAGTTCCTAGGCCTAAAGGACTCATGATTAAGAGTGACACACTCCCTTTCTACTGAGTTGAGGTGTGATCGGTTTTGCCGGACGAAGTAGCCCCCGTGGAGAGGTTACAGTCTCCTGGGTGTGTGAAGCTACTAAGGAGGTAGCTCCAATTATGTGATCACATCTCGGGCTCAGGCTTTGATTGGGTAGAGTTTTATGGTGGATGGTGCATTAGTGTCGAAGGAGCTCTCCGCTGTCGGCTCCCTAGGTCTTATGTTTACCTAAGCCTCATTATGGGTTTGGTTGGTTCGCTCTGACCACTTTCCATGGGTGGTTTTGCTGGTATTGACCTTCTCGGTCCTGGACGTGGTGATGATATGACGGCGAATATAGCGCTGTTATGTGAGAAACGACATAGCGCTTTAGAAATCTCCAAACTGAGTGTGGGCCGTTTTTGTAGGGATTTTGTTCTCGGTGGGCCGCTTTTGAAGGGATCTTGTTCTCGGTGGGCCGCTTTTGAAGGGATCTTTTACTCTGTGGGCCGCTTTTGAAGGGATCTTTTACTCTGTGGGCCGTTTTTGTAGGGATTTTGTTGTCGGTGGGCCGCATATTATCGCCTTTCACCATCCACTTTACGGTCAAACCTCGATGCTGGACAGTTGAAGGCGATTATACGCAATGTCTCACACTGTTATAATCACCTCCGACCATCATCACACCAAGGTCCAACCTCCAGTTTCCGATCTCAGCGGGCCACACTAGCGAGGTGTCCCTCACTAATATGGTCCACATCGGCCTTCCACTCTCCAAACAGCGCCCCACCAATGGGTAAATTACATTGCGAACCAAGCACCTAGAGATCAAGAATCGTCTAGACATTGAAGGGAGGGGATTTTCCTCCCAACTTCATGGCCACTTCGCTCCGGTTTATATAATACTTTTTTGGAATGAATGCAATGAGCCTTATGGTGTGATATCGTTTAAGGAAATGAAACGCAATATTAATTTATATTCTAATTAAAAATATCAAAATTGTTAAACTTAATCTAATTATTAATATTGTCGAAAAATCAATTTAACATTCGAGATAATTTAGAAGATATTTAAGAAATTGTCCAAAAATTTAAAGAAAAGTGACCGTTTAATACCAGCTTGAGTTGGCAGCACGCGCTAAGCTGTTTTCCATATTTCATTTAGTCCAAAAAGCAAAGGTATAACGGGCAGTATGGCCTTAGTCTTGCTGCAAACTTGGGGTGGATTGAAGAATCTAAATAAAAGTGCGTTTACACGGGTATCCAAGATCCCACCGTTCACTGAATTCGAATTTATAGAGACAAAGGTACTTTGACAAAATCTGATAAGACTTCTTTCGGGTACGAGAATATCTTTAGTTAAACACAGATTTAAATAATGAAATATTGATAAAGTACATGAACCACATGGTTTGAACCACATGGTTTGAACAACATGATTTGAAAAACTTTACGCAACTTCGTGTTTAAAGGAATCTCGAAACGCCATTCAAATTGTTCAAAGAGCGTTTATGCATGCATAACAAGCCAATGCTATAGCATAATTCTTTTCAGCCTTTTTTACAATGTCATGGGTCTAGCTATTCCTATGGGCTTGACCATCTTGTCTTTTCCTCGATAGTGGAAACATCTAATCTTCTCTCTTGTTCAATCGTCATCATAAAAGTCGCATTTGGGCTTTGCCTTTTTAGCCAGAACATGGATTAATTATACGTATAATTAATCCATGGCCAGACGACCAAAAATATTTATTTATTTTGCTTAACGTGACATACTCGGGGAAATTAGGAACTAACACCAAAACATGGTTCTTCTCGGATTTCATACCGATTTAAATGAAATTGCTTTATGTCACTTAAGCTTGAAATCCTCGTCGATTATTGTTCATTTCAATTTTTTCGGACTATTAGTTCGCACTAATCAACGTAAAAACAATTTAAAAACCTACTCGTACAAATTAATATTTTTCTTAAGTAAGGAGTACTCCTTTTTTTTTTTTCATATTACTTCATGTCACGGAGGATAGGTGACGACTAATTATCATGTAAACCACGATTTGATAGGTGTAGCGTTTTCTCTAATCAACGTCAGAAAAAATGGCATATTAAGGGAAAATACTTATACTCCGTAACCTAGATGGGAGATAGAGAAGTGTGATTCAAATGCACGCTGTTTCTTTTACTCTTCCAAAACTATACATTTCTTTTCATCTTTTATTTTATTTTAGGTTAGGTTAGTTTATGTTATGTTACCTTAACGTCGGGGTCGGTGAGGTTAAATTTTGGTTTCCCAACTTGTTATAATTTGGAATTATCCACTGGAAGTCTATGATAAATCCAATGTAATCGCGAATATTTAACCGATTAATATTAATATACAAAAACGTTGTTTTGCTTCGCACTTCAAAAAAGTGCATTTATAGGTAAGAATTTCAAACCCGTGAAGGGACAGAAATTATAAATTCACGGTGAAAGAAATATGAAAGTCACATAGACGTCTAAGAAATCATAAAGCTATAATTATTATACAAAAACGTTGTTTTGCTTCGCACTTCAAAAAAGTGCATTTAAAGGTAAGAATTTCAAACCCGTGAAGGGACAGAAATTATAAATTCACAGTGAAAGAAATATGAAAGTCACAGTCTAAGAAATCATAAAGCTATAATTATAATAATTAATATGAATAAAAAATTTACAAAAAAATGACGTATAAATTCGGCCTATCGAAACTTTTACTTATGTAGATTTAATGATTAGAAACTTTATAAAGAGGCGAATGTTTCCTTTTACTAACTGAAAACTGCAACCATCCATCCTAACAACTTAACATTTTAAAAACGCGGGCAGGAACTATTTGGTATTATGCTATTCTACCTTTCCACGCATAGATGGCTTTTAGTTACCCTTACCAAGAGTGAATTATACAACAGAATGATTTCTGCATAATTAAAAGTTTCGATAGGCCGAATTTATACGTCATTTTTTTGTAAATTTTTTATTCATATTAATTATTATAATTATAGCTTTATGATTTCTTAGACTGTGACTTTCATATTTCTTTCACTGTGAATTTATAATTTCTGTCCCTTCACGGGTTTGAAATTCTTACCTATAAATGCACTTTTTTGAAGTGCGAAGCAAAACAACGTTTTTGTATAATTTGTGTTTGCTTTTGGAAAAATTAAACACTTGTAAATCAATTAACCCATTTTTTTTTAATTTAGTGGTAGGAATTAAAATTGCAAATTTACAAGTTTAAATTGAAATGATTTAATATATATGATTATTTTATATTGTACAAACTTTATAATCGGTTATTGTTGTTCTAAATTATGGGGCCCTATAACTGTGGTTTAAGATAAAATATCCTATGGTGCACGCGACATCTTTTTTAATCTCGATCGCAGCACCTTATTCGATCTTTTTAAAAGTAAATTGATTAAGTTCTTGTTTTTGCCATATTCAAAAATATTCCCTCGAGCTCCCGTAGAACGAACACGTCAATACTCTCAGCATAAAACTATAGTTCTTAAATTTCATTTCACACAGTTTAATTCAGAAGTGCTTTCGATTTAGATGAATATTAGCATCGCTTAAGCCGTTGTTTTCATTTTGATGGTTTATACCGTTTAATTTTCATTTTTCACTTAGATTTAAAATGAAACCATTCAGTTTATTTGCCGGTTAATGAAAATTATTAACAACACTTAATAAATACTGGTCTGCCATGGTGCACCTCATGGGCTATTAGATTAATAGTTTTGACCTAATTAATTGGTACCCTTTTAAAATAGCTTTGAACTCACTCGTTTTCCTGTGAGGACGCGTTACACGACGCGCACAAATAATGGTGGACGGACGCCCACAATTAAAGATTGAAATGTATACAGAATATTGGTCGCTGACGTCTCGTCATCGCGTGATTTCGAATCATCTGATTGCCCGGTTAGATTTTATTTTGTACATGGCGATCAAGCCTTTTTCTTACTCCGTAGATTTAAACTCAATTTAAAAATTATGACCTCTCGCTTTTAAGTCTCCAGTCCAACCTCAGGATACCAGTAAGTAGGAAAATATATAATTGGTACCATGCCGCGGCATACGCGGGCATGGCAACTAAAAGGAATTTAAAGTTTTCTTAAAATTGAGTACACATGGGACCGATTTATAAAAAAAAGGAAGTCCATGTGCAAGAAAAACCATTACAACTCTAACCTCCGACCTCGCGCTAGCTAGATACGCGTATCGGAAGACCTAAAAGAAAAAACACCCTACGACTGTAATTGTTCTGGGGGGGGGGGTCTCTGCCGTTTACAAATAAAAGTATTTACGAATTAAAGGGTAGGAGTCAAAGATTTTAAAGGTTATATAAGAAAATATAAATAAAGTCCGAATTTGCCGTTACATATAATATGATGACTCTTTCTTTGTTTCCATCCATGTATTCATCCACTACGCTTAGTTTAGAATAAGAACGACGAATGCGGCATAACGATGTTATACCTCAATCGCGCCATGGCTCTGGAAGATTCGCTTCAATTCCGAACTCGTCAATTATAAGAGAGAAGGGTGATACCAAGGGATTACTAGCTAAAGGGATATTGGCTAATTCGAGTGATAAAATATACTAGCCTGACGTGACCTTACTAGCGTTGTTTTAATCTGCTAACTTAAAGATAACGAAAAGTGATTACCATTAACATCCACTAAGATACTAAAATATCTACTCGAGAATTAACGAGACGACCGAGACCAGAATAAACATTAAACTTTATTATTACAAGTATAATTCTCATAAATTCAAAGAGCCCTGCAAAAAAAAGCAAACGAAGTCGTAAAAACAACATCGCGTTAAAGAACATATTTGCAAAAAACTATGCCAAGTCCTCCGCACTGATCCTAAAGAAACGTAAGTCTTCCTTTACTCTGCTGTCCAAGAGATGTACAGGATGATGGCCCCAGGCATCTATCCACTACTTGTCCTCTACTTGGCCTATCCTAATCCTTGAAGGCTAAGACATTCTAGGCGTCACCACGGAACTTCCACCTCTGCAGCATGCTAGAGACGTTAACTTTTTTTTTACACGATGTTGAACGCATGAATGACAGAGAGAGAATGTGTTCTATCCATAGGCGCAAATGACTTTTATCTCTCGAAAAACTACGTTGACTTCCCTTAAAAAACGGATTTGGCCTACTGGCGATAGGCCAACTGAAAAACGTATTTACATCCCATTGTAAGAATTGGACGACGAGTCCGAAAGTTCGTTATGTCGAACACGTGATAGTACCGAAAGTTCGAATACTCAAAAGGGGCTGACTTCGCGTCGACTGCAACTAAATCAGACTGAGACTGTTGCACTCTACTAACGTAACCTTACCTATAATATTATAAGAGGAATGGGTTAGAGCAAGTGTTTAACTAGTTGGAGGGATGACGTAGTTCGAGTGATTAACTAACGTAACCTTACCTAAAATATTACAAGAAGGGCAAGGAAACAAAATGTCCATTCGAGGTTGTGAACTATCGATAAAGATTCCACTTGAGATTATGTACATGAAGATTACGGTCTATCAAGATTGTCTTGCATCGACATTATGTTCTGTCGAGATTGCGTCCCATCGAGATTATATCCCATCGATATTGTGTCCTATCGCGCGTGTGTCCAATTTTGTTCTTATATCCGTATCCTTTCTAGACTCCTTTAAATTCTGCAGCATCATTTAAATTTCCCGCCAACTTTTATAACTAAATCAATTTATTGTACGTCTGTCTCAGAGTCCATTTTCTAAGACATTTCAAAATCTCGCCGTTATATACTATTTGGGCTAATGTATAATACCCAAGTTTATGTACCCTGCGGCTTATAATCATTGATAAAAAAAATTCAATACGCACTATAAACGTTAAAAACACTGTTTTGCATTAGACTCAATACGTTGAATTCTAGGCATCGTCCTATATCTTTTAAACCAAAACATATATCGTTTGTATCTATTGCGTTCTGCTTTATTATTTATATTTAATTAGACACAAGTTTTTTATTCAACTTCATACACCAACGTTATCTTTTTATCCGTCTTCCTATCCAACGTAATCAAAGCTACTGTTATTCAGTCTTAGTATTCAACATAATAAAAGTATAATAAAAATATAATAGAACACCCTTGTAAATCTAACACATTTCTCTCTTTCTAATGCAAACTCCCAATGAAACGCCGTCTTTCACGGTGTTTCAACCTTATCTACAGCTTTTGTTATCTCAGTCTTAGTATTCATCCGAAACGTATAGAAAAATATAGAGTACCCCCACGAGCCTAACACATTTTTCTCTCTCGAATGCAAACACTCAATGAAACGGACTCGCGGTCGGACGAAGAAGAAGAAGAAGGAGAAAACCTCAGTTATCATTGACAAAAAAGATTCCACCTCATAAGACAAATCTCCATAGACTTTTCTAATGAAATTTTGAGACACCTATAAATAAAACAGGCCAGCTGGCCTGTTTTTAATATGATTTATTTAGTCAAGCGTAATTCACGCGATGGTTAAAATAAATATTTCCATGTATGCAATGATCAGGCTGACGATGTAGAAGTTCTTGCTCAGGGTTCCCACTTCCTCAAAGTCTTGACGCATGGCGTGGTTTTCTAGCAGGCAGGTTTCTTTTAGAATGACTTATGCAGATGATAAGTAGATACTGCTGACAATGTGATGGTCGAGTGTTTCATGGCACGCCAGTCAGTTAATGAAGATGAGACGCTATCCTTCCACCTTGGAGTTCAAAGTAATGACTAACCAATACTTCCAAGTTGACGTCGAGATATTAAGCAGTCAAATGATATTGTTTCGCTGAATACCTAGCCTTTTATACCCAAAGTAGGCAAAATAAAAAACGGGCCCACTAACAAAGAGTGGCCTACTGGGGGAGTGGTGTCCCACCGCCGATTTTTATAAACTAATGAATTAATTAAATCTGTCTCAGAGTCCATTTTTCTAAGACATTTTGGAAATCTCATCTCTATATATCATTGAGGCTAATGTGAAATACCCTAGTTTATCTACCCTACGGTACATCATTCTAATTTTGTTAATAAAACATTATCAACAAAACATTCCGTGCGTTTCTTAGATATAGAGA
This sequence comes from Odiellus spinosus, assembly GCA_963920705.1. Lineage (NCBI taxonomy): Eukaryota > Metazoa > Arthropoda > Arachnida > Opiliones > Phalangiidae > Odiellus > Odiellus spinosus. The sequence continues at coordinate 7,532,193 of OY987240.1, forward strand.
CTAAAAAAATAGTTTCCTTATTCCGTCTTTCGCTTTGACTAAAAAAATAGTTTCCTTATTCCGTCTTTCGCTTTAACGTTATCTAAAGTTTTTGTTATCTCAGTCGTAGTATTCAACATCAGAAAAGTATAAAAAATATAGAACACCCCAACATTTCTCTCTCTCTCGAATGCAAACTCTGAATGAAACGCCGTCTTTCACGGGGCTTCAACGTTATCTATAAAGCTTTTGTTATCTCAGTCGAAGTATTCATCAGAAAAACATAGAAAAATATAGAGTACCCCCATGATCCTAACATATTTTTCTCTCTCGAATGCAAACTCTCAATGAAACGGACTCGCGGTCGGGAGAAGAAGAAGAAGAAGAAGAAGAAGAAGAAGAATATCTCAGTTATCAATATGACAAAGAATTCCACCTCATATGGTTAATTTCCATAAACGTTTCTGATGAAATTGTGAGAGACCTATAAATAAAACAGGCCGGCACGGCCTGTTTTTAATGATTAACTGACAATTGTGGATTATCTTGTCCAAAACCCGATCCCTAGTAACCACCCACTTAGGATTAACGTCCGTAGAGTCTATTTTCAATACATTTCACCGAAATTTAAGTATATTCGATTTATTTCTACCTTACACGAATTCTGAACCAAGTTCATAACGAAAATTGTGTTATTGATTATGGCGTCGACACTGGCTTTAAATGCATTTGTGGAATAAATTTCTTACCTTCTCCAATCGCGTTCTTTACGTAAGCGATAAACATCAGTGAAAAACAAACGATAATGCGAAACATTTTGGGAAGAGGACTAGGTCAAACTAAAGCTCCCAAATAATACATAAGTTTCTCGAATACGCGTCTCTTCATACGTGGAATAAACTTCATACACGCGATAGATGCGTGTTAAATATGAATTTCGTACTATATAATCAATTCCCCCTTCATTTGGCAGCACGCGCGAAGCTAGGCTACCCGTTCTATCTAGACATAAAGGGCGCTATAATATTGGTATAAGTGCTAGCTGCCAGTGTCAACTCGACATGAAATTGTCAATCTTTTTTTCAAACGTTTTAATTACAACAGTGAACAAAATCTTTTATATTAAATTTATTTTACCATGGTGAATTAAAGTTTTCATGGTTAAACCGTAAAGTATATGTCTCATAAATCATTTTTTTAATATGTTAAACGTCAAACTAGAGTAAAACTTTTAATTCAGTCAACGCGTCAGCGTTCAATGTTACGGGCCGATCATCATCTGTAATGCAATTTCATTTTCCTTAAAAAATATTTGGTCATACTCGGAATAAACGTAATCGGTTTATGAAGAATTTTAGAGCCAGCAGTTAATTCTCGCGCCTTTTGGCACAAGTGATTAATCGCTTTCGCGCGGTATTTTTCGTAAAATGCCTTTCTGAAATAAACGGTATTGCCAATTGCCAAAAGAGCAGTTCCCATAACAGCGTTTTACCAAAAGAGCAGTTTACTAATAGCTCGGTTCTGATTCTAAGAAGCTAATCGGAAGCTCTAGTGTTCGAACTTTTTTAGCATCAATGTTATTTACGCTTGTGGAGCGGGGAAGCTGCAATTCCTTTTCTGTATTATCTATGATTTCGTATGCATTTGGGCGAGACCTTTTGCGCGGGACAATTACAATCTGAAAGTACTGTGGAGCTAAAGGTTCTCCCCCGGTGCAATGTTCTGAATGTTTCCTTATCAATCCCTACGAGTATAACAATTCCTTACAAAATATTTTCTTTAATATTTTACATTTATTTTTTGTCTTTTGCAGGTAAGAAAATATTCTTTTGGTTATACCGGTATGGGGTGAGCGATATTTTGTATTTTAAATATTATCAAAATTACAAAAGCGTTTGATTAATTTTAGCGCTGGTAATGTTAAATGATATGTTGCTATTCTATTACTTAAAATAAATATTAAAGTGAGCCCCCACGGATTTTTCTCGAACTCAAAATGGAAATTGAGTGGAATTTTCGGAAAGATCGTTGAAAAACGATTCAAAATATATATCCACATATGCCATTGAAACAATTAACGCGCCAGTAAAAAAACATTTCCTAATCGCAATTTTCGAAATTTTTAAAATAATTCTCAGAAATACTACGTCATTACTACGGTCACTGGCTATTGTAGAGCCAACAGTTCATTCTTGCGCGTTTTCGCACAATTGATAACGTTGCTTTCGCGCGTGTCTTTTGTAAAACTACTAAATAAAGAAAGTGCCACCTTTCGTATGAAAATTATCGTTAATCACTTTCCTGAAATAAACTAGATATTGGAAAAAATATTGCCTTTTTAAGCCTCTACCAAAAAAAAAAAAAAAAAAAAAAAACGTCGTCCCTCCCTTTGGTATTTTTGTTAAAGCCTCGCTTCGAAACGTACATTGCTATCGGGGATACGCCCAGCTGCTACGCAAGTTTGATTTCCGTAGCGTTCTAAAAGGAAACGCAAATTGTGCAAAAACTTGTTTCGCTTCGCACTTGAAAAAAGTGCATTTATGGGTAAAAATTTGAACCCGTGAAAAGACAGAAATTAACAAGTTCTGAAACCAAAAGTAATCTCCCCGACAACGTTAACCTAACCTTATTTTAAATTCTACAAAAAAGAGGTTGCTTCGCACCCTTAAAAAAGCTCTTTATCTAACTCGAATAAAACCCGTGAAGGGACAAAAATTAATTGTTAGAGAAAGAGAAATTTCATATCTCTATAATTATAGTTAGTATATTTAGTCTACTACTTCAAAGATTTTATTATTATTATTATTATATATTTTCCAAAAAACGGATAAAGACGACCTAGGTAACCTTCCTCTCTTATTGATCTTTATTTTAAATTCTATCACTATCACAAATAAAATTAGCTAAAGATGGCGTTCTTTTAATGTGTATATATTTATCATTAGTCTTAGGTCGTCTTTATCCGTATTTCGGAAAATATATAATAATAATAAAATCTTTGAAGTAGTAGACTAAATCTACTAACTATAATGTTAAAGATATGAAATTTCTCTTTCTCTAACAACTAAATTGTGTCCCTTCACGGGTTTGATTCGAGTTAGATAAAGAGCTTTTTTAAGGGTACGAAGCAACCTCTTTTTTGTAAAATTTCTGTCCCTTTTTCACCAAAAATATACACCTTTTCCACATTTCACTATTTTGCTTTATACATCTATTGAACAATAATTCTTGCTAATGCTGAATAAAAATTAAAACGTTTAATTGAGACTTCAATATATTCGTAATTGAGACCCTGGTACAAATCTCGAAAGACACAGATTAACTAAACTAACCTTTTCTAAGTAGTAAAAGAGGGATGGGCTAGTTCAATTGATTAACTAACCTAGAGGAACGGGTTAGCCCGAGCTAGGGATTACCTAGTTGGAGGGATGGGCTATTTCTCGGGTTTAATTAACCTAATTTAACCTTAAAGATGGGCTAATTCGAGGAATTAACTAACCTAACCTATCCTTACCTAAAATATTACAAATAGGCCGAGCTAAAGATTAACTAGTTGGAGGGATTGGCTAATTAGATAGATTAAATAACCTAACCTCACCTTAAAGATTACCAGATGGACGGGGGAGGTCGAGGGATTAACTAACCTAGCCTTACCTAAAATATTACACGAGGGACGGGTTAGACCGAGCTAGATATTAAATTTATAATATTGAATCGCATCGACAAAAAATGAGCATGGAAAGCGAAACAATTCTTTAAAGCAAGAGAACATAATTCAGGAGACCAGAGGTATGTGGCCGTTTATTTAACTAGCCGACATCAATTCCCGTTTCGCCTATAATATTTAACATTCTAAATCTTTATTTTTTAATATACTTAAGTTAGATGTGCTTTAGATACAGACTTTAATAATTGGCCAACTACTTAATAGCAACGTTATTAAGAAGTAGTAATGACGAAGCTATTGTATCTGAAGCACAGCCTAGTATTTCAAAAAATAAAGTAGGGATTGAGAACGTTAAACTATAAATTTCACGTGTAATTGAGCACTTGGCAGGATATGAATTCCAACTCAAGTGATATTTATTCCCTAGAACTTTTATTGTGAAATGTTCATACACTGACTTAATATATTAAATTAGCCCCATTTCTAGGAAATGCGATTTAAATTCAATCGCCTCGGTTTATTCGAGTACTCTACAACAAAGATCGTGAGAAAGAGGTCTCTTATCATCGAAATATTGGTTAGAAACGATTGCCGAAACAATCGAAGACGTCACCATTGCGCAAAAGAGAGGGTTCGCCACAATTTTAAACGCTAACGTAAACCACCCATTGGTGCGGTGCATCTATGAGTACCGAATCTGTAAATCACGCTTATATAGGCCGAGAAGAGATATATTTTTAAAGTTGAAAATCAAATGATAAGAAAATCTTGCCAACTCTTTAATTACGGTGAATTAGGGTGAATATAATGGGATACTCATGATATAATATAATAGTCAAAATTTAGGGCTAAAGAAGGCTACCCTGGTGGAAGAACCCAATGAATGCAATTTTCAGTTAACGATAAAAAAAAAGCTTATCTACTGTTTAATAAATAAAATTTTTGTTTATCAATTTAGAACCAATTAATAAAGCTCGGCTAGGTTTATGATTTAACCTTTTCGTAACCCATTCAGCCACCTTTCTCTCTATGAGGATAAACACAATATTGTTTATCCCCTTATCTAAACTCGAATTTCATCAGAAACCGTAATGTCTTTTCCAATGGACCCGCGGCACTTAATGATAACTGAAATCGTCGTCGTCGTTTCCCTCTTCCCACCGTCCACTGAATACGAATTAATACAGACAAAGGTACTTTTGAAAAAATGTGATAAGACTTCGTTCGGGTACAAGAGTATCTCTAGTTAAACACAGATTTCAACAATGAAATATTGAAAAAGTATATGAAGTAATAGAAAGTAAGGTGCCTGAATGTGTTACAAAAGGGTGAAAACATAAGCTAAGCTGAGCTTTAATAATTACTTCAAAATGATAAACAAAAATTTTATTTCTTTAACAGTAGAGTGATCAGGAATATCCATTGATTTCGAGTTAATAGAGAGAAAGGTGCCTGAATGATCTACAAAAGGGTGAAATCTTAAGCTTAGCCGAGCTTTATTAATTGATTCATAATGGTAAACAAACATTTTATTTCTTAAACAGTAGAATGATAAGGAATATCCATTGAATTAGAGTTAATAGAGAGAAAGTATAGTTTATTGAGTACAAGTGCTTCACTTGGTAAACAAAGATTTCAATAATGATAGATTGATAAGGTATATGAAGTAATAGAGAGAAAGGTGCCTGAGTGGGTAACGAAAAGGTTAAAATAAACCTAGCCGAGCTTTATTAAGTGGTTCTAAATTGATAAACATAAATTTATTTAATTTATTAAACAGTAGATAAGCTTTTTTTATTGGTATATTTTATCGGTAACAGAAAATTACATTCACTGGGTTCTTCTACAAGGGTAGCCCATTTCAGCCGTTAATTTTGACTATTGTATTATATCATGATTATCCCATTAAATTAACCTTAATTCACCGTAATTAAAAAGTAGGCAAGATTTTATTATTATTTAACTTGAATATCATATCTCTTCTCGGCCTATATAAGCGAGATTTACAGATTCGGTACTCATAGATGCACTTCACCAATGGGTAGATTATGTTAGCGTTTAGAATTGTGGTGAACCCTCTCGCTAGCGCGATGGTGTCGTCTTCGATTGTTTTGGCAATCAATTCTCACCTATATTTCGGTGATAATAGACCTCTTTCTCACGATCTTTTGGGTAAAGTACTTGAATAAACCGAGGCGATTGAACTTAAATCGCATTACTTATAAATGTGGCTAACAGTGTTAGGTAGTATTTTAAATACTTTTATTTTAAATACTATTTTGAATACTTTTTAAGTATTTTGAATTTTATTTTAAATACTTTTAAATAAAAGTATTTAGTATTTTATATTAAATACATTTTTTCAGGTATTTTAAACAAGATACTGAATATTATTAGCGAAATACTTTATCTATCAAAAAATCTCCGTACAACTAAATTGTCCGGAAAAACATCATCAAGATGCAAGCGGAAGAAACACGCTTGAGAAATACCGCTTATCGCCGGTAGGGTAGGGTCGCCTATCTCTGAACGCTTTTTAAGAAATCCGAGATCTCGATTGCTCTGGAATTGTTAGCGACGAAATTAAGAATCTAATATTAAGTTTGTATAGTCGCGCACCCATTGCGCTAGTTTTCATCATTCCATGAAGAGTACTTTTGACGCGGATGCAGTTTTAAAACGTCAATAGCGGCTTCTACTTCTGAAAGAACGATTCGAATTCTGAACACCCCCTGCTTCTAAATCTGACTATCTTATAGCCTATATAAAAAATCACAGATTGCAAAAGGAACCACTTGCGCACCTCGAATCGAGAAATGAGTGTCACCAATGGATTTCTTGGCTGAATTTACCAAGGGAGAGGCGGAATTAGCGCACTCGATCCAGTATTTGCGAAGTTATCGGCGATTTAAAAATTAGGCATTGCTTGTGCATAGAAACCATAAAGGAATCCTTATTTCAAAGGAAATCGTCGATAACTTCGCAAATACTGGCTCGAGCGCGCTAATTCCGCCTTTCCTCGGTAAATTCGGCCAAGAAATCCATTGGTGACACTCATTTCTCGTTTCGATATGGTTGCTTCGCACCCTTAAAAAGGGACCTTATCTAACTCGAATCAAACCAGTAAAGGGACACAAATTAGTTGTTAGAGAAAGAGCAATTAAATATCTTCAAAATTATAGTTAGTAGATTTAGTCTACTGCTCCAAAGATTTTATTATTATTAAATATTTTCCAAAAAACGGATAAAAGACGACCTAGGAAAAATCTAGGGCTTTATCTGTTTTTTGGAAAATGTTTAAGAAATAAAATTTTTGTTTACCATTTTGAAGCAATTAATGAAGCTCGGCTAAGCTTAGGATTTCACCCTTTTGTAACCCATTCAGGCACCTTTCTTTCTATAACCTCGAATTCAATGGATATTCCTTATCAATCTACTGTTTAAGATAAAAAAAAATTGTTTACCATTTTGAAGCAATTAATAAAGCTGCGCTAAGCTTATTATTTAACACCTTTTTTACCCATTCAGGCACGTTACTTTCTATTACTTCATATACTTTATCAACATTTCTTTATTGAAATCTGTGTTTAACTAGAGATACTCTTGTACCCGAAAGAAGTCTTGTCAAATTTTTTCAAAGGTACCTTTGAATTAATTCGAATTCAGTGGACAGTGGGGAAAGGAATACGACGACGACGATTTCAGTTATCAAGCGCCGCGGGTCCATTGGAAAATACATTACAGTTTCTGATGAAATTCGAGTTTAGATAAAGGGATAAACATTGTGTTTATCCTAATAAAAGATGGACAAATGTAAAGAATTAGGAGTGAGTATATGAACCAGGGTGCTTATGATTGCCAGTATTTTATTTCCCCTCTATTTTATAGTGTATAACAATTTTCTCACTATACTCAGAATATTCACATTTTCCATGACCTTATTTTATGTCAGGTCGTATTATGAGTAAAGACACACACAATGAAATTTTTATTTTAAATATAAGTGGAATTCAAATTCTAAATATATCCGAATACAAATAAATAAATACATCGGAATACAAATAAATAAAAGGCGTCTGACTCTCGTCGAGTACAGTCGCAAATTTTCTCACTCCGGTTTTTTTAGCTATCTCCCTGACGCATAAAAGCGTTAAATAATAAAAAGTGCCGAAGGTTAATCTAATTTAGTTTTATGGTTTTTAGACCCCTGACGCTGTTTAACTAAACATATATCAACTTCTCGTGTCTAAATTGTGCCTCCGATATCCCAGTCGAAGGCGTATGATAGCCGTCATGCAAACGATCCACCAGATAAATCGAGACCACAGCAAATAAGATCAAGACCACCAGTGATGACAAGAGAAAACGCTGTCGTCTTCAACTCTATCCCTGAAATTTCCGCTATCGAATATGCCATCGCCATTAATCAAGTAATTGGTAAGACCAATACAATACATTGCGGCCGAATCTCTAGAGGACGTGCCCTACAGTGTTGGGTAAAATACTGCAGTTTCGGTATTTAAAATAAAATATTAAACACTCCTACCATAAAGTATTTAAAATAAAATACTTAAATAAAGTATTTTAAAATACTAAATACTTAAAATACTGTAATATGTTAAGGTCTAGCGAAAGGCACGGTCCCAGACCGACTGTTCATCCTCGTAGCACTGGAATTCTTATTGCTACTTCAATGCCATTATGATCAGTCCTCCTAAATCTGAACGCTTCTATTTCTGAACACTTTCATTTAAAAATGTATAACTTAAATTTGGTTGGGTCTGTTTAAAGATGGAAGAGCTCATTTTGTAGATTAAGAATGGGGCTATTCGCGAAACACAACTTCAACACTCTAGAAAAAGACACAACACTAATTAGCCAACCTCGATAATTAGCCTAATTAATTAGACCGTTTTTAAGGGAATGTTTTCCTATACGGCCCAGGAAATAAGGTTTTACGAGTTTCGGAAAAAATCGTGGGCCTACGCGCTCGATTTGGTCGTAAAGTTTGAGTTTCTCGCTACAAAATAAACTTCTCAAATTTTAAAATATATTCAAGAATTTCAAATTCCGAACTGTGCGAAATCAAACTTGGGAACACGCATTAATATATTTGAGAAACTGCAAAATTTGCTAAAGGAACCATATCGAAACGAGAAATGAGTGTCACCAATGGATTTCTTGGCCGAATTTACCGAGGAAAGGCGGAATTAGCGCGCTCGAGCCAGTATTAGCAAAGTTATCGACGATTTCCTTTGAAATAAGGATTCCTTTATGGTTTCTATGCACAAGCAATGCCTAATTTTTAAATCGCCGATAACTTTACAAATATTGGCTCGAGTGCGCTAATTCCGACTCTCCCTTGATAAATTCAGCCAAGAAATCCATTGGTGACACTCATTTCTCGATTCGAGGTGCGCAAGTGGTTCCTTTTGCAATCTGTGATTTTTTATATAGGTTATAAGATAGTCAGATTTAGAAGCAGGGGGTGTTCAGAATTCGAATCGTTCTTTCAGAAGTAGAAGCCGCTATTGCCGTTTTAAAACCGCATCCGCGTCAAATGTACTCTTCATGGAATGATGAAAACTAGCGCAATGGGTGCGCGACTATACAAACTTAATATTAGATTCTTAATTTCGTCGCTAACAATTCCAGAGCAATCGAGATCTCGGATTTCTTAAAAAGCGTTCAGAGATAGGCGACCCTACCCTACCGGCGATACGGACAATTTAGTTGTACGGAGATTTTTTGATAGATAAAGTATTTCGCTAATAATATTCAGTATCTTGTTTAAAATACCAGAAAAAATGTATTTAAAATAAAATACTAAATACTTTTATTTAAAAGTATTTAAAATAAAATACTAAATACTTAAAAAGTATTTAAAATACTACCCAACACTGGTGCCCTAGCATATGTGAGAACTCACGAAATGACCGAAGAACTGGCTTTGTCCGCCTTCGACACAAACGGATTTCAGACAAATGTTGAACGAGCAACAAAGTCATCCGAAAAAAAATTATAATCTCAAATGTAATGCCCGAAGTTCCAAAAACTGATATATAAAACAACTATTATCAAGATTTGGAAAATTAAAAGAGGACACATAACCGATAAATGCTACAAAAAAATTGCACACGATTAGGAACTAGAAAACGAATACGTCGAAAACGATAATGTAATTGTGGAAAATAGGCCTAATGAATTTCAACCTACAAAAGTAACGCAAACATACGCCGGGATTGCCAACTCCGACGGAAATACGTCTATAGATAGTGAGGTATATTTATCTCCTATTGACACTTCAACACCTACAAACACTTTAAAAAACAACGTTAACAAAAAATCAATTAAAAATTGGGCTGATATCGTTTCTCCGGTTAAAAACCCAAACATAAACAAGATGGTCAAGCCCATAGGAAAGCCGCACCGCGTATGGTATAATGCAAGAGTAGGAAATTGCCTTTATGAAAATTACGAACGAAACTTTTTCATTTTTCAAACGAAACTTTTTCATTTTTCAAACGAAACTTTTTCATTTTTCAAACGAAACTTTTTCATTTTTCAAACGAAACTTTTTCATTTTTCAAACGAAACTTTTTCATTTTTCAAACGAAACTTTTTCATTTTTCAAACGAAACTTTTTCATTTTTCAAACGAAACTTTTTCATTTTTCAAACGAAACTTTTTCATTTTTCAAACGAAACTTTTTCATTTTTCAAACGAAACTTTTTCATTTTTCAAACGAAACTTTTTCATTTTTCAAACGAAACTTTTTCATTTTTCAAACGAAACTTTTTCATTTTTCAAACGAAACTTTTTCATTTTTCAAACGAAACTTTTTCATTTTTCAAACGAAACTTTTTCATTTTTCAAACGAAACTTTTTCATTTTTCTAACGAAACTTTTTCATTTTTCAAACGAAACTTTTGAAAGGTCAAAAAATCTATATTGAACATGACCATACAGTGAATCAACAACGAGCTAAATACGAGATTAGGAAATACTTCAAAGGTAGTCAAGCAGTACAGATTAAATGGCTAGGAACAAATGTAGCAATAATTGATGGCCAAAAAAATTAAATATAATTATAAAACAAGTCTGATAGAAAAAATGCCATAATTTTATCATTAGGATAAACACGTTCGTGTTTAACCCTTTATCTAAACTCGAATTTCATCAGAAACTGAAATCGTCGTCGTCGTCGTCGTTTCCCTCTTCCCACCGTCCACTGAATTCGAATTAATACAGACAAAGGTACTTTTGAAAAAATTTGATAAGACTTCGTTCGGGTACAAGAGTATCTCTAGTTAAACACAGATTTCAATAATGAAATGTTGATTAAGTATACGAAGTAATAGAAAGTAAGGTGCCTGAATGGGTTACAAAAGGGTGAGATCTTAAGCTTAGCCGAGCTTTACTAATTGCTTCAAAATGATAAACAAAATTTTTTTTTTCTTAAACAGTAGAATAATAAGGAATATTCATCGAATTCGAGTTAATAGAAAGAAAGGTGCCTGAATGGGTTACAAAAGGGTGAAATCATAAGCTTAGCCGAGCTTTATTAATTGGCTTTAAATTGATAAACAAAAATTGATTTTATTAAACAGTTGATAAGCTTTTTTTAATGGCATTTTTTATCGTTAACGGAAAATTGCATTTATTGGGTTCTTTTACTAGGGTAGCCCTATTCAGCGGTCTAATTTTGACTATTATGTCATATCATGAGTATCCCATTATATTCACCCTACTTCACCGTAATTAAAAAGTTGGCATGACTCTCTTATCATTTGATTTTTTAACTTTAATAATACATCTCTTCTCGGCCTATATAAACGAGATTTGCAGGTTCAGTACTCACAGATGCACCGTACCAATGGGTGGTTTACGTTAGCGATTAAAATTGTGGCGAACCCTCTCGTTTGTGCAATGGTGACGTCTTTGATTGTTTAGGCAATCGTTTCTCACCTATATTTCGGTGATAAGAGACCTCTTTCTCACGATTTTTGGGTAGAGTACTCGAATAAAGCGAGGCGATTGAATGTAAATCGCATTACCTAGAAATGTGGCCAATTTAATAAATTAAGTCACTGTAAAAACATTTCACAATGAGAGTTCTAGGGATTAAATATCACTTGAGTTGGACTTCATATCCTGCCAAGTGCTCGATTACACATGAAATTTATAGTTTAAAGGGAAAGGCAACCCAACTTTAAAAGTACTTCCATTGGATAGAGCATGCTTAAAAACCTACAAATCAAAACACATTATAGTGATTTAAGTCTTTGTTAATTTATAAATATCATTTTAAAACCGAAATTTACGTTCCTAGAAGAACGCCATATTTGCTTCCCGGCATTTCGAGTTTTAAAAATAAGGATCCGCTTCAATGATTGGCCTTTAAGTGACCCAATAAAGATTCGCGAAACGAAGGCCATTCGAGTCGGCCGGCTGCAGTCGGATCGTCTGTTCGTAACTTCGTAAGAAGACCCGTAATTTTGTGATTGATTTCTAACTTTCTACGAAAACATGCCTAATTGCATAATTAATGAATGCAAAAGCAAGGCACAAAAGAATTGTCGCTTATTTAGCGTTCCAAATTTGATTAATAATCCTGAACTTGCGTTACTATGGGTACGGCATGCTCGAGCAGTAGTAAGAGAATTTTATTTAGAAGCTACTAGGCCTTGTCTCACAGATCCAAATTTAATATGGAATAGAGATTATGTAGTGAAAAGAAATCCATATAAAGTATGTGAAAGGCATTTCAGTAAAGAATGCTTCGAAGAAAAGCTTTCCAAAAATATTATGAAGATGAAACTTATTCATGGCTCGCATCCAACAATTTTTAATTTTACTACTGCTAAAGATGATATCGAACCTGAAGAAGGCAATATATCCCTAGGTTTGACAGCCGCCGTTTGTACCCAGACTGAGGTTATAGTTGAGAACCAAAATACCCAGACTGATCCTTTGGTTGAGACCCACAAATCCAATTTAAAATCATATGTGGATTGCGGTTCAGATGCGTTTTCAGACAATGAAATAAAAGAATGGTTAGCTCTAGATGCTGAAAGGTCATCTAAGAAAGTATTGCATGATCACCCCTATATGAAAAAAATAGATACACTACCATTTACTTTTTCAACCCCCAAGTCAAAGCCTTTGCCCGTTGCTTCCTTTGATACTGAATTCTCACCAATACCATCGTCAAACGCGAGTGGAAATATTTCAATTCTTCAAAACGAATCATATTATGAGCCAAGCTTTGAGGAAAGTGATGATTCTATTCTGTGAATACTCATTTGTGAGCAAAGATGTTTCAGCCGAAAGCCTCGTTAAAGAGCGAAAATATATTGTATTTGAAAGTGAATTGGATAATCTATTACGAAGGGTGATATGCCAAAACAGTTCTTGTTTGAAAATTGTCGATACAAGCACTATACGTAAATCAGAGAATGAAGGCAGTCAACTAACGGTGTGGTTTAATTGTATAGATGGGCATGGCAATGTGTGGAAATCGCAGCCAATGGTTGGGAAAATGCCATGTGGCAATCTGTTAATCGCATCCTCAATTCTACTTAGTGGCGCCACGTATCATCGAATTAATACAGTTTTTGAATATATGGGCATAAAAAATATAAGCAAAACTACGTATTATTACATTCAACGCCAATTTGTCGTGCCAGAAATTAATTTGGCATGGCAGGAGGAACAGTATTCCATGTGTGATGAACTTTCGCAGAGGGAAGTGATCAAAATATCTGGTGATGGAAGATGTGATTCGCCTGGCCATTCGGCAAAATATGGTACTTATACACTTATGGATCAAGAAACAAACCAAGTTATACATTTTGAGTTAGTTCAAAAATCTGAAGTTGAGTTCAAGTCTACTAATATGGAACTCGAAGGTTTAAAAAGATGTTTGGATCATATGAAGAAATCTGATCTCGTCATAGACCAACTGACAACTGACAGGCATATTCAGATAAGAAAGTATCTCAGAGAAGAGCACCCCAATGTAATTCATCAGTTTGACGTGTGGCATCTTAATAAGAAAATTAGGATTAAATTAAATGCAATCTCCAAAAAAAAAAGAGAACTCCGATCTCAAACCATGGTTAAAAACAATTAACCGACATCTTTGGTATTGCTCAGAGCATTGCGAAGAAGATCCTGACCGGCTTGTTGACATGTGGAAATCACTCCTTTATCATGTCTTAAACCAACACGAGTTTAACAATTTCAAAAATTACAAGAAATGTGGTCACCGAGAGCCGAGTCTCGAAGATCAAGAAAGAAAGAAATGGCTTGACCCCGAAGGTGATTCATACTACGCACTTGGAAAACTTGTAAATGATAAAAGGCTACAGAAAGACATACGCCAAATCAATATGTACTCCCACACTTCTGAACTCGAAAGTTATCATAGCCTAATAAATAAATATTGCAGCAAGCAGCAAGACTTTGATTTCGACATAATGGAAGCCAGAACTCAGCTTGCCGCACTAGACCATAATTTCAATGTTGGTAGAAAAACATTCACCGAGATTTCCACAAGTGAAACGCAAAAGGAAGAGTTTGCCTATTACTATTCCAAAGCAACTGGCGAGTGGCACGCAAGACCTCTAAAGGAATCAAAAAGCTATTATTATATTTACAATATCTTGGGAAACATATTAAAAAGGAAGATAAAAAATACTACTAATGAAAAAGTGATCAAACAAATTGGTTCTATAGCTCCAATTTCTAGACCCGACAAAACTGAACTGGTCTCGGCAGCTAAGAAGCGTAGGCTAGAATTAAATTGAGTATTGCGATAAAAGTTAAAACTCTAACACATATAGGCCAAGCTCTGACTATTATTAAATAAAAAAAATTATTATGAGATCTAATTTTTTTATTGAAATTTAGTACTTAAGTAACAAAATAATAAGAAGCTTCATGGTATACATCTATCATAATATCTAGATTGATAATAGGAATTAAATAGGTTTTCCAAAACTTCTCAACCTTTAATTCAGACTAGAAAGAAATAAAGTTTTGTACTGCATATCACAATATTAACGTTAGTATCAGTCTTTCTGGTGAGAGGAATTTCTAGCCTTTATTTATAATTTTATATTTTAAAGGGATAGTGAAGGAGAAAAACCAAGTTATTTTTGATTGATTAAGACTGTCAAAATATGCGTAAAAACATTAGAATTACTCGTTTGCGTTATTGTTTAATTTACAATTATCATAGTTGTGATTTCAGCTGGCTAAGTCTAACTTCATTTCTCAATAAAAATTTTAATGATTTGTCACGGAAAAAACCTCTGCCTCAAGGCGTTATTTTGTTTAAAAATGGTGTTTGGTTTAGCGATCTGATATCTCCACAACTTTGATAATTAAATATAAATTAACACAAAAGTTTAATTTGTCGTAATGTTATTATGCATATTTTGGCAGATTTAATTGATTGTGACTTGTCCTACTTCATTATCCATTTAAGTATGTACAAATTAATGAAATATTTTCCTTTTTTAAATTGATTTAAATATCCAGGGCTTCTTCAACTTCTCTAGGGTTACCGTTAAACCTCTTAAATCCTACGTAGCCATCTGCGTTGTTTTCAGGATAACTGCTTCTAATTTTTAGAAGCGCACAAATAGGCAAGCACCTTCTGTTATTTCTTCCTAGTTTTTTATAAATCATCGCAGTAAAATTGCGGTATGCTGTATAACGAAGTTCCCTATAGTAAATTTTCATTTTAATTATAAAGAGGATATTCCAGCCTTTTCTCGTTTCATTTGCAATTTTAGATGTTTGATATTAATCTCGAATAGAATTAAGAGATCTTAAAAAGCAAAATTATAGGACAATACAAACTAATTGAAATGTAAATGAAGCAAGATATTAAGGCTTTGAATTGAGTAAATTGTGATTTAAAACTTACTGATTTGTAAAAATCCCTGGTAGATTTTGAATTCGCCGTCGATGATTTAAATATAATTTATGATATGTTTCTAAAACTATTCGGTTCAAGCACATGGTCTTGAAACCCATATGTTCCGCTGTAAATAAAAGCAATATTAGTAACCATAGTTACTGACAACCATCCATACCTATGCATTCTGGTTGCAGCATGTCGGGTTTCTCTCTCATAAATCTAGGAATTGCTCCTATTTGTTTGCAACAAATAACCCCAAGACTTATATCGCGAAGACTCAAATACTTTTTTAGCCCTTCTTCAAGGGATTCACCATCTTCTAAGGGTACATTTGCGCAACTTCCACAAGAGCAATTTTCCTGTAAATTAATAATGTCAATATTTGCTAAAAAGTTTAGATTGGCAAGGTTATTATTTCCCCTTTCAAGAGCCAAGGCCCTCCGCGCTATGATTTCCTCTTCCGTGTATTCCGGTTCGAATTCGTACCCTTCCACTCTTCTTGCGGCAGCCATAACCCTAGTTAGTTGAATCAAAAATTTTGTTAATTAAATTTTGAAAAATAAAACAAAGCAGTTTAGTTCTTACCTTCTAATTCTTCAAATCAATTTAACACTCGGTTAATACCTAGTACTACTAGGCCAGTACTGACTACTACTAGCTCAGCTGGCCGACCGACCTTCGGGTTAGTGTTCGGGATCCTTCGGAAGTAGCCTATGTTTCGGCCCGGCATATCTTATTTGACTCTAAAGAAATTGAGCGCGCTTATACCCGCATCTATTTTCAGCTAGAGTCAAGTGACTTTAGGTGAGAAATAAACCAATCAACGAAGCCGATCCTCAGCAGGCATCGAAAGGGTATGAAAAAACTAAAATGGCGTTCACCAGAGATCACTTTTTGCTAATAATAAACGCAAATATCTTAATATCTACTAACTATTAAATTTTTTGCGATATGATATTAGTCGTTTTAATATACGCTCTATAATTTAAGACACACTTTTTTTTATCCCGGTCTGTACCTTTAACGTTCTCAATCTCTAATCTATTTTTTAAAATACTTGAGTTTTGCGACTAGGATGTGCTTTAGATCCAATAGCTTCGTCATTACTACTACGTAATAACGTTGCTATTAAGTAGTTGGCCAATTATTGAAGTCTGTATCTAAAGCACGTCTAACTTGAGTATAATAAAAAATAAAGATTTAGAATGTTAAATAGGATGTACGAAACGGAAATTGATGTCGACGAGTTAAATAAACGGCCACATACTTCTGGTCTCCTGAATTATGTTCTCTTGCTTTAAAGAATTGTTTCGCTTTCCATGCTCATTTTTTGTCGATGCGATTCAATATTATAAATTTAATCTCTAGCTCGGTCTAGCCCGTCCCTCTTGTAATATTTTATGTAAGGCTAGGTTAGTTAATCCCTCGACCTCCCCCGTCCATCTGGTAATCTTTAAGGTGAGGTTAGGTTAGTTAATCCCTCTAATTAGCCAATCCCTCCAACTAGTTAATCTTTAGCTCGGGCTATTTGTAATATTTTAGGTAAGGCTAGGTTAGGTTAGTTAATTCCTCGAATTAGCCCATCGCTCCAACTAGTTAATCCCTCGGGTTACCCATTCCATCAAGTAATCTTTAAAGTTAAATTAGGTTAATTAAACCCTGGAAATAGCCCATCCCTCCAACTAGGTAATCCCTATAACTCGGGCTAATCCGTTCCTCTTGTAGTATTTTAGGTAAGATTAGTTTAGGTTAGTTAATCAATTGAACTAGCCCATCCCTGTTTTACAACTTAGGTAAGGTTAGGTTAGTTAATCTCTGCCTTTCGAGATTTGTACCAGGGTCTCAATTACGAATAGATTGAAGCCTCAATTAAACGCTTTAATTTTTATTCAGCATTAGTAAGAATTAAGGTTCAATAAACCTATAAAGCAAAATAGTGAAATGTGGAAAAGGTGTATATTTTTGGTGAAAAAAGGACAGAAATTATACAAAAAAGAGGTTGCTTCGCACCCTTAAAAAAACTCTTTATCTAACTCGAATCAAACCCGTGAAGGGACAGAAATTATTTGTTAGAGAAAGAGCAATTTCATATCTTTAAAATTATAGTTAGTAGGTTTAGTCTACTACTTCAAAGATTTTATTACTATTATATATTTTCCAAAAAACGGATAAAGACGACCTAGTTAACCTTCCTCTCCCATTGATGTTAATTTTAAATTCTATCAGTATCACAAATAAAATTATTTAAAAATGGAGTTCCTTTAATGTATATATATATTTATCATTAGTCCTAGGTCGTCTTTATCCGTTTTTTGGAAAATATATAATAGTAATAAAATCTTTGAAGTAGTAGACTAAATCTACTAACTATAATTTTAAAGATATGTAATTTCTCTTTCTCTAACAATTAGTGTCCCTTCACGGGTTTGATTCGAGTTAGATAAAGAGTTTTTTTAAGGGTGCGAAGCAACCTCTTTTTTGTATAATATATATGGTCAGGAAATTATAGGTTGGTAACGAATATATTTATTGTTTTGTTTTTTCCACCTTAAAGGTAGTTATTTTGCAAACATTTTTTATTTTTTATTTTTGATACCACTATTTCTTGTTTCTACTGTTTTTTTTTTTTTGTTAAGTTTACCTAATCTTATAATTGAATTAATGTATTTAACTACTGATATAAATCTACGAAAATGGTCCTAAACATAGTCTCAAATAATATTAGAAGCGCGAATTGCAATTTATTAGACCTAGTGGCGGCATGCAGCGTGGAGCTTAAACAGAGTGTTGATATTTATGCGTTAACTGAAACTTGGTACAAAGGACAATATAGCCTGAATATTGATGGGTACAAATATGTGGGTATTAATCGTACGGATAAGATTGGGGGAGGTGTGGGAATGTACATAGCGACCAAGTATGACTTTGATATCATAGAAAAAGCATGTTTTATCAGTGTAATTTATAGACCGCACGACGATGTTAACGAATTTATGGAGGCATTAGAGGAGGTTATTATTGAAATGGGCCCTCTAGGCTCCAAAAGGATATTGCTCGGGGATTTCAATATAGACCTTCTTACAAGGAGTACAGATACAATTAAACTTCAAGATTTAACCTCTAGCTATGGATTTAGGGAGTGTGTTAAATCCCCAACCAGGGTAACAAGAATCTCCGCAACTTTATTAGACCCCTGCTTTTCAACCGTTGTACAGGGCTTTACAGTTCGTACACTGGCGAATGCCACTATAACAGATATATATTACGTACGCGATGAGTCCCAAAAATCTAATTCCTCCGAACCGTATACGGAACCTAAGTAAAAAAAATATAGAGAGATTTAAAAATGAACTATCACAATATAACTGGCGAGAACTATACGCCCTGTCCGATGTAAATGCAGCGTTTTGCTTTTTTCATAATATCTTCACAGAGATATATAAAAATAACTTTCCTTTTATGACACTTATAATTAAAAAAGATAACGATCAATGGATAACTAGAGATCTAAAAGAGAGGCTAAAAGAAAAAAATAAACTACGAAAAACCGCGGAACGATACCCAACTGAGGCTAACCATGTAAAATACATTAAATATCGAAACAAATGTAGCAACTGGGTCAGAAATGCTAGAATAAAATTCTACAGCGATAAGATAAAAAATAGTCCTACTACAAAGGATATTTGGAAAAATATTAATATTTTAATGGGGAATACTAAAAACAACCTTATCAAAACTACAACCTCCTCGGATGCCTTTAACGATTTTTTTACGCAAAAAACCAGAATGGCACATGCAGAGAGCGATTGTGCCAGCCAAACCTTCAAAAATGTGAAAAATGTAACTAATACAATGGTATTGACTGAAGTTAGTGAAGAAGAAGTTCTCTTCATAATTCGAAACCTCCAAAATAACTCTGCTCCAGGAGATAACGAAATCTCCCCTAAAATCCTAAAACATGTAGGTATACATTTGGCTAGCCCCTTATGCTATTTAATAAATATTTCATTATTTCAAGGCATATACCCAGCTATACTAAAAAATAGCATAATTATACCAGTACATAAAAAAGGTGATAAAAATGACCCCTCTAATTATAGACCAATTTCTTTATTGTCAGTGTTAGCTAAAGTGTTTGATAAATGTTTCTATACTAGATTGGCCAGTTTCAGTAGGAATTATGGACTTATCGATAAAAATCAGTTTGGATTCGGAGAAAAAAGTGGGGTTGACTCAGCCTTGACACATGTATACAAAAAAATAATTGATGCTCTGGATAAAAGCGATTATGCTTTGGCTATTTATTTGGATTTCAGAAAAGCTTTTGATTACGTTGACCATTGGAGATTACTACGGAATTTATATATCATGGGTATACGTGATAAGGCATATCAATGGATTAAGACATTCACTGTAAAAAATGAAGGTATTTTTGGGGTCGTTTTAAACGCCTTTAAAGGTACTTTTAATGGAAAAACACCTTAAGGTATTTATTAGTACTACCGATGGCGCTTAAACAAACCCTAATAATTTTTAAGGGTTCTTTTCAATACCATTAGGGTATTTTCGACTTCCGAAGGGTATTTTATGAGTAAAGAAGGTCTTTTTTAAAACCCCAAAAGGTATTATCGAACCAAGCTCGTGAAATTACTTTCCTAAGCCTACTTTTGTCAAATTAGGCTTAACAATCGGAAAACCCCGCGAAATGAAAACTACGCTGGAGATTTTATTCCAAAATCATTGTAAGTCTTATTATACATATTGTTGATATTAATGTTTTATTGGGATCTTAATTGGAGAAAAGTAAAATATCTAATGTCATTAATAGAAGGTAAACTAAAACAAGCGCCGCAATGTTTAAATTGTATTTTTGGGGATTCAAATGTTAACGCTCGGGAGACTAGAACCCAGCGAATTATCTGTAGCAACCTTGACGAGAGAATAACGTTTGGTGCCGCGTCACTTTTTGGCGGAGGTGATATCTATCTCTGAGTGAGTAACAAACGAGTGGAAGCTTGTACCTAGCGCACAATAAGCGGTAAGCGCGTTAGAACGGGAAAACGGGCAGTCTCTTTCACCTCCTTCGTTTAAGTATTCTCTCTGTTCTCTTCATAGTAGAGACGCGACCGAGCCATCAATTTAGGCGCAAACTTAACTTGTATTTAACTCTTTGAAATCGAAGGTTGCTGAAAAGGAGATTGAAAGGTAGGCATATCTATTAATTTATATATGTTATAAATCTTCATGATTTTCCAAATTTCAAGTTTCTAACATATGCAATAATTCCTTCACGAGTATGTTAGCTGCTTAGCCTTAGCATAATCCTATCAAGCTTAAGCCTTTGCTAGTTATTTCAACTTGAAGAAGGAGTGAAGGACTCTTATTTTTTCAGGAACAAACTGAATGTGATTCTGATATAACAGAAAAGGGAAAGTTCATTCTGCCGATCACTGTCCTAAAAGATAGAATAACATGGTATGGAGAAGGTTTTTAACAACCATTAGGTACGGTTTAAACATGATTTAAGTGGATAAACAGGTATCCTGAGATGACAACATAAGACACACCTCAGGGTGGTTCAGTAATTGCCCCACACTCTAACCAACTGAGCTACCAAGGCCTACACATGAGACTATTAATGGCAGAACAGAAGTGTTGGTCTAATCCAACTGCAGGGCAAGAACCGACCTGTGGTTCCGACACGTAAAAGCAAGGATCGAATGGAGGAGGCTTTTAACAACCGTTGTTGTATTATACAGAGCAGTGGAGTGAAGAATTTTTCTTTATCAGGCTTACCGCAAAGGGAGGATGGGGTAGAAAGTGTTGACTGAAAATCACCACGAAAAAGTAACGCCACTGGTTTGAAATTATAACTGACACTGGCTGCCAGCGATAGAAAATGCTTTGGGGAACAGAATTTTAGACAGAATATTTTAGTTCACGTGACAATCGAACAATGATGAAGAAGTTTAATTTAATTATGATAAAATCGATTAATTCTATTTTAATAATTATAATTTAAATATAATCAAGAATAAATCTAATCGATGAAGCTAATCTTAATTAAAATTAATCACAATTTTACCAATAAAAGTGATTAAATTTATTTAAAGCTTTATGACTGATTGAAATTCATTGATGATAGAATCAAATTAACTATGATTAGACCAATTATAATTAAAATGGATTTTTCATGGATTATTAATACTAGATCAGAATTTAATAATTACTGGATTAATTTCTCTTATTAATAATTCGTATAAAATAATTAATAATTCGTATTAAATAATTAATAATTCGTATTAAATAATTAATAATTCGTATTAAATAATTAATAATTCGTATTAAATAATTAATAATTCGTATTAAATAATTAATAATTCGTATTAAATAATTAATAATTCGTATTAAATAATTAATAATTCGTATTAAATAATTAATAATTCGTATTAAATAATTAATAATTCGTATTAAATAATTAATAATTCGTATTAAATAATTAATAATTCGTATTAAATAATTAATAATTCGTATTAAATAATTAATAATTCGTATTAAATAATTAATAATTCGTATTAAATAATTAATAATTCGTATTAAATAATTAATAATTCGTATTAAATAATTAATAATTCGTATTAAATAATTAATAATTCGTATTAAATAATTAATAATTCGTATTAAATAATTAATAATTCGTATTAAATAATTAATAATTCGTATTAAATAATTAATAATTCGTATTAAATAATAATTCGTATTAAATAATAATTCGTATTAAATAATAATTCGTATTAAATAATAATTCGTATTAAATAATAATTCGTATTAAATAATAATTCGTATTAAATAATAATTCGTATTAAATAATAATTCGTATTAAATAATAATTCGTATTAAATAATAATTCGTATTAAATAATTAATAATTCGTATTAAATAATTAATAATTCGTATTAAATAATTAATAATTCGTATTAAATAATTAATAATTCATAATTATTAATAAATAATTCATAGTAATATTATATAATTCATAATTCACAATTAGTATTTAATAATTCATAATTAGTATTTAATGGTTTATTATTAGTAATTAAAGACTCATTATTAGTATTTAAAAATAATAAACTTGTTGTAAAAGGCCTTTTTGGAACCCATCTTTGTGGTAAATACTAAACCCATAAATTTGTAATTAAAACTAACAAATTTATAAAAATGTGATAAAAACTAAACCCATCAATTTGTGATAAAAACTAACGTATTCATATATTTGTGATAAAATTCCATTTCTCAAAATCCATAAAACCCATCTTTCTCAAAATGCATAAACGTCTTATAAAAAGCTTTCTTTTCCCAACTAATGAACTTCTTTTAAAAACCAAAATCATAAACTTGTTATAAATCTCTTTTCAAACCCATAACTTTGTACTAAAATTAAAGTTAACAAACTTGTAGCCTCGTGAAAAACCAATATCTCAAAGTGTATAAACTCGTGTTAAAACCTCTTTTTCAAATGCATGAAACCATAATACAAATCTGGATTTATTTTGATTTTTAAATCATTGTGATGTATGATAACCCATTATTTTGTACAAATAAATCTTCCAGGTTTGCTACTATTTAAATAATGAAAGAAGTATCTTTTATTTTCCCGAAAAATACCCTTTATGGTGCCAATTAGTACCTCTAATGGCCGAAAAAGCGAAAAGGTATTTTTTCACACCCCCCAAAGCGAAGTTTTGAAGTCTGGATAAATACCTTATATGGTGCCAATTAGTACCTCTAATGGCCGAAAAGGTATTATTTCCTACCCCTAAAGCGAAGTTTTGAAGTCTGGATAAATACCATATATGGTACCAATTAGTACCCCTAATGACCCAAAAGGTCTTTTTTCGAACCCCAATAGTATTTTTTTGAAGTCTGAAAAAATACCATATATGGTGCTAAATAGTACCCCAAAGGTCTTCATTAATACCCTTAATAGAAGGTATTTTATAATACCCCTAAAGTAGGGTATTAATAAGTGCCTAAAAGGGTGCGCCTGGGGTGGCAAGCAGAAATACCTTTAAAGGTATTTATCCGACCCTTTATTTTTTACAGTGTTCTTAGAGAATAGATCCTCTCAGACCAGAGTGGGAACTAATATATCAAGGAAGAAAACCATTTCTATGGGGGTCCCTCAGGGCTCCATTCTGTCTCCGCTACTGTTTAACTTGTATATAAATGATATTATCAAAACTTGCTCTGAAGATCTTGTTAAACTATATGCGGATGACACTATTGGAGTGCTTGTGGGACCGGATATAAATAAATTGGAAAACGACGCTAACGAATGTATGATAAATTTACAGATATGGTTGACACAAAATAAGCTCGAATTAAATTATGATAAAACTGTTTATGGTCATATGTAATAGAAATAAGCCTAGAGCGCTTAATCTTGAAATTTCAATAAGAGGTATCAGGCTAAAAAGTGTTGATGAATTCAAATATCTTGGTGTATGGATAGACAGTAACCTCACCTGGGACAAACAGGTAGATAAAATCTGTAAAACAGTATCCTATAATACGTATAGAATTGGTGTGAACAAACGATTCTTTAGTCTAAAGCTACGAAAACATTTATACTACGCACTTATGTACCCACACCTAATCTACGCGATACACATTTGGGGAAACACTGCCCAGAAAAATATAAATAGACTAGAAGTTTTGCAAAAACGAGTGATAAGGATAATAAATGGCAGCTCTTTTAGGGAACATACTGCACCCATTTTTCGCGACCTGCACATCCTGAATCTTAAATGCCTAGAAAAATACGCAACCATGGTTTTTGTATATAAATCACTCTATTGTAATCTACATAACGAATTTGAGCTAAACGCTGTATGCCCCTACAATGTCAGGAAATACAACCTAATTAAAATCCCCACGGTGAGAACCGCAAAAAAACTTAACTCGGTTTTTGTACGCGGAGTTAAAATGTTTAACGAGATAGGTTTTAACCAAGGTTCGTAAAAATGCCTATCGCGCTATAAGGTTGGCTCATGCGAGAGCGCCGGGCTCCGGGTTTTGTGGGAAATCTTCGTTGTGGGTGGGAGAGACGCGCCTAGTAGTTGTGACGTCGCCCAGACGGAAAAGAGAGAGAACAAGATTCCCCCTACCCCGAAACCCGGTATGGAAAATTCCGTTAACTTTTGACGCGAAGCGAGCCAGTAGCTGCCGGGCAAACAACGCGAAAGCTAGCATTTTTTAAAAAGGTATGTAAAATAAATAAATAGTATATATACTACAGTTATAAATAATTATTGTTAATTATTACTCAGTTTAAAATATGTAATTGTTTGAGAATTATAAAGTATATATAATACCTTTTTTTATTAAGTAAATTTTTCGTCGGTAACTATAGAAATTCCAGGCAGCCTATATTTTTCAAACATGTCCTATATTACCCTGTATTTTCTAGAAATATCCTATAATATCGTACAATTTTCAGTTAATCGACATTTCGCGATCAAATAATATACACAAGCCGTCAATAATTTGAATATTTTGCTTAAGCAGACCCTTTTAGCCTAAGATTAGTATATTGCTACTCACAAAACCTATATTTGATGTAGTTAAGTCCCATATTATACTATAAAACCAATTTTTTATATTATTTATCCTATATTTCCCATATAGTGGTTAAAATATCGCTGTCAGACAGACAAACGTAAATTTCTTATTAGCCCTCCAGAATTACTAGCTCCCCAAAGGACTCGAGTGGTTGTGACGTAGCGCCCACCGCGTTTTTCTCTCTCGGCCAAAATCAGAGAGACGAACGTCTCGATACGGCGAATCCGCCCCCCTTGGCTTTTAACCAATTAGACTCGTTAGCACTTTAAAAAAAAAAGGCAAGAGAATACGTTGTTTTGGAAAATACTTAAATACAAATGACATATGATGAAAATTAATTAATTGTTATAATCAAATATAATAGTAGGCACTGACCTGCTTGTGGAGGCCTATAAGTCAGCCCTCAAATAGTAATGTACTATAATCCTATACTTATACAGAAATAAATTAAATTGAAATTGAACTTTTTCATTTTTCAAACGAAACTTTTTCATTTTTAACGGCATCCTGCTCGTTGTTTTTTTTAGTTTGGCATCCTCCAGGTTTTTTTTTTTTTTTAAGTTTGGCATCCTCCATGTTTTTTTTTTTTTTTTTTTTTTAAGTTTGGCATCCTCCATGTTTTTTTTTTTTTTTTATTTTTAAGTTTGGCATCCTCCATGTTTTTTTTTTGTTTTTTTTTTTAAGTTTGGCATCCTCCATGTTTTTTTTTTTTTTTTTTTTTAAGTTTGGCATCCTCCATGTTTTTTTTTTTTTTTTTTTTAAGTTTGGCATCCTCCATGTTTTTTTTTTTTTTTTTTTAAGTTTGGCATCCTCCATGTTTTTTTTTGTTTTTTTTTAAGTTTGGCATCCTCCATGTTTTTTTTTTTTTTTTTTTTTTTTAAGTTTGGCATCCTCCATGTTTTTTTAAAGTTTGGCATCCTCCGTGTTTTTTTAAAGTTTGGCATCCTCCTTGTTTTTTTAAAGTTTGGCATCGTGCATGTTATTTTAAAGTTTGGCATCCTCCATGTTTTTTTTTAAAGTTTGGCATCCTCCATGTTTTTTTAAAGTTTGGCATCCTCCATGTTTTTTTAAAGTTTTTTAGGAATTGATTGGCTTAGTCATACGCGACTTCTTGCTTCTTGGTTTAAAAATAATTTAATATATATAGAAGTTCTGGCAAGTTCTAGTCATAGTGCCGTGGCCGAGCGGGTAAAGCAGTCAAATTTATACCATTATAATATATAAATTATAATCCAGGTTCGATTCCCGGTGGGGGCCGAATAAAATAAAAAAAAAATGTAACTGGAAGGATGCATAGCAAAAGAGGAAACGAATGATTATTGTAACTTTGCTTAGTTAAATTAATCTAACTAACATTTATTTTAAGGCTATGTATGCGTTATTTGTGGTTTAACCTACGCGATTACTCATTTTTCTAATCGATGACGTTTTTCGTCATTTCTGGAGACATCTGACTTCAGACTTCAGACAGCACGGTACATAGTAAGAGCCTACACCTTCGGTGCGGCTAAAAACACCCAGCAAATAATCAATAAGAAAAGAAGTGCCTCCGAAGGGAACACGACAGCAGGGAAAATAAATCTCGAGGGAAGCCTAATGAACAAATCGAAAAATTCATCTATTAAGGCCCTTCCTTAGTTGAAAAGTTACGAATTTTTTCGTTTGGTGGCGCAAAAAAGAAATAGTTAAAATAAGGATAAAATTTCTCTTATTTTTCGACACAGTACTCGGGTTCAAGAACAGTTTGCATATGTTATTTTAGTCTCTATGAGGGTTGACAATGTGTAATAATCCCCAAAAGGTTTCAATAGCTTGCTAACTGCTTGCGAAGTGAAGTGAACAAATTTCGGGAGGATGGACCCGGTGGGCGGTCTTTTTAATTTTGTCAAGTCCCGCCGGCCCCTCTCTGGCTCACAGGTGTTTGCTTAAAAAACCTTTTCTTTTCAAAACTAGATTTGACCTATTCTAAAGTCTATTTCCTCCCTTTTTTGCCAAGGGAGTTACGATTTATATAAGCTAAATCTAATCAATTTAGATCGTTTAGACGCATCTTTCAAACATTTAGTATAGAATACTTATAGCTACTATGCTGTGGCACTATAGAAGTTTCTCTGTGACACAGTTGGTACAAAGTAAATGGAAATCGTACAATAGTTGGTATTATAGAATAATCTTGGATCCAGCAATAAAAGAGACACCTGTTTCTATTGAAGATGTCTTTTTTTCAAGGTTGGGTCGAAGATTATCAATCTATAAATTCGCCAGCCTTGAAACCAACCTTAAAAGGAGAATGCAACCTAATAACAAGTAATTTTTTTTATCGATTCCTTATCGTTTAATTAGGCCTAATCCATCATTATACAAATTAACAAACTAATATTAAACTAAAAATAAATTTAAAACTTGCCCGGAAAATAGGCTTAGAGGGATTCATGGAGATCCTGAATTTCCTCGGTGCAAGGTCTAGCGACCAAATGAGCGAAAACCGGTCGTTCACGCGAGATCTCCACGCGCTCGATTGGTCGCTAGACCATGGATGTATAAAGAACTAACGTTCATGGATATTGCACTCTACCGTCTGTAAACTATTTTAAGTAGATCGCGAGCTCGGATAATATCGTCCGCTAGCGACGGCGGAAGTGGGGCTCTTTTTGGGAAATTTTTGGGAAACGGATTTCCTGTTTACAAATTGTCGTCTGCACGTTCTGCAGTTTTTCAATTTCAAATGTGACGTAATGGTACACTTCCTGTCTAACGACAAACATCGTTACTAGATGGCGCCAGTGAACATGGCGCATTCTGTTCACGCGTTTTTCTCGGAGTGCAATATCCATGAACGTTAGTTTTTTATACATTCATGGCTAGACCTTACACGTGAGGAAATCAGGATCTCCATGAATCCCGCTAAGCCTATTTTCTGAGTAAGTTTTAAATTTATTTCTAGTATAATATTTGTTTTGTAAACTTTTGACTGGTGGACTAGGCCTATTTAAACGATAAGGAATCGATTAAAAATCACTTATTAGGTTGCATTCTCCCTTTAAGAGCCGCTAAATAACTAGCCAACATCTTCCATGGGAACCATTAAGATGTTGGCTTTTTTCAAGGTTGGGAACTTGGGACGAAGTAGAAAGGGGGGTAAGCATCCTTCGGTATCATACATATAAATTGGGATGAGCCCCGTGCTCTCACTGCATGAGAACGCGGGGTTCATACCCTTTTGTATGCCTGATACTGAAGGATGCCTACCCCCTTTTCTACCCGCGAAGTGGTCTATTCTCTTCTTTTTTTAGGGAAGGGGACTGACTGTTACCTCCGAAAGGGGGAGAGTGACTTTATTTTTTAATTTTGATAATGGGTTATTGCGGAAACGGGATAAAAATTGGGTATAGCACGTGCAACCCATCGTTCAGTTACCAGAGCCACCTATTAAGAAATGGCCAAACAAACATTCTATACTATATTCGAACCTAGTATGACTTGTCAGCGCTGTACAAAGGGTACACAATCTATAGACAATTGTTTCGTCGCCAAATCTCTAATTAAAATGAGTTGAAAAATTCAAATAGCATCTTAATTGGGGAATAACCTCCATACACGAAACATATTATAGTTACATAGTCCCTGATTTATAATTCGCCGAGAAAAATGAAAATTAAAAACTGGAAATATAACTCATCAGATTTTAACATTTATTTAATTCGTGACTAATTAATATAGAAATCTTAAATCATTACATGTTCTTACTCGACTTTTCCTCTACAATTCTCAACCATAATTTTATAATTTGACACATTATTTCGATAGATTTGGCGACGAAACGAAGAACTTGGAAACCTAAAAAGCGACGTTTTTAAAATTAATTATATTTCAAATTAACTAACATAAACCAATTCTGTTACGTTTTAGTATAAGGGCCAAATTCTGTTTGTTAAGTGGTAAAATTAACAAAAACCAATTTACCATAAAACTATTTAAAATATGACATATTCCAACCCCAAAACACCGAATAAAACAGGAAAAATTGAAGGAAGGGCCTTAATGATAACTCTCAACAAAACACAAGTTTCAAAAAACTAGTCTTATCCCCAAAAACATTAGATACATTTTTAATAGCAGTGCGATCGAACAAAAAACCAAAAAACTTTGCTTCGCGATATACGTCAGACCTAATAGGCCTGGCAAATCAAATATCAACCCAACGGCTAGTAGGAGAAATAGACCGGGCAGAAAGAACAAGACTAAATCTCTCAATGGGAAATTTAAGGAAATCATAAACATTATACTACAAATAAAATAGTATTTTTTTTTTCTCATCATTAAAAGGTGCGAAAATTAAAATTGTTATCCACAATTTAGATACAGACTTCAATAATTGGCCAACTACTTAATAGCAACGTTATTACGTAGTAGTAATGACGAAGCTATTGGATCTAAAGCACATCCTAGTCGCAAAACTCAAGTATTTTAAAAAATAGAGTAGAGATTGAGAACGTTAAACTATAAATTTCATGTGTAATCGAGCACTTGGCAGGATATGAAGTCCAACTCAAGTGATATTTAATCCCTAGAACTCTCATTGTGAAATGTTTTTACAGTGACTTAATATATTAAATTGGCCACATTTCTAGGTAATGCGATTTACATTCAATCGCCTCGCTTTATTCGAGTACTCTACCTAAAAGATCGTGAGAAAGAGGTCTCTTATCACCGAAATATAGGTGAGAAACGATTGCCTAAACAATCAAAGACGTCACCATTGCACAAACGAGAGGGTTCGCCACAATTTTAAACGCTAACGTAAACCACCCATTGGTACGGTGCATCTGTGAGTACTGAACCTGCAAATCTCGTTTATATAGGCCGAGAAGAGATGTATTATTAAAGTTAAAAAATCAAATGATAAGAGAATCATGCCAACTTTTTAATTACGGTGAATTAGGGTGAATATAATGGGATACTCATGATATGACATAATAGTCAAAATTAGACCGCTGAATAGGGCTACCCTAGTAAAAGAACCCAATAAATGCAATTTTCCGTTAACGATAAAAAATGCCATTAAAAAAAGCTTATCAACTGTTTAATAAAATCAATTTTTGTTTATCAATTTAAATGCAATTAATAAAGCTCGGCTAAGCTTATGATTTCACCCTTTTGTAACCCATTCAGGCACCTTTCTTTCTATTAACTCGAATTCGATGAATATTCCTTATCATTCTACTGTTTAAGAAAAAAAAAATTTTGTTTATCATTTTGAAGCAATTAGTAAAGCTCGGCTAAGCTTAAGATCTCACCCTTTTGTAACCCATTCAGGTACCTTACTTTCTATTACTTCGTATACTTAATCAACATTTCATTATTGAAATCTGTGTTTAACTAGAGATACTCTTGTACCCGAACGAAGTCTTATCAAATTTTTTCAAAAGTACCTTTGTCTGTATTAATTCGAATTCAGTGGACGGTGGGAAGAGGGAAACGACAACGACGACGACGACGATTTCAGTTTCTGATGAAATTCGAGTTTAGATAAAGGGTTAAACACGAACGTGTTTATCCTAATGATAAAATTATGGCATTTTTTCTATCAGACTTGTTTTATAATTATATTTAATTTTTTGGCCATCAATTATTGCTACATTTGTTCCTAGCCATTTAATCTGTACTGCTTGACTACCTTTGAAGTATTTCCTAATCTCGTATTTAGCTCGTTGTTGATTCACTGTATGGTCATGTTCAATATAGATTTTTTGACCTTTCAAAAGTTTCGTTTGAAAAATGAAAAAGTTTCGTTTGAAAAATGAAAAAGTTTCGTTTGAAAAATGAAAAAGTTTCGTTTGAAAATTGAAAAAGTTTCGTTTGAAAAATGAAAAAGTTTCGTTTGAAAAATGAAAAAGTTTCGTAATTTTCATAAAGGCAATTTCCTACTCTTGCATTATACCATACGCGGTGCGGCTTTTCTATGGGCTTGACCATCTTGTTTATGTTTGGGTTTTTAACCGGAGAAACGATATCAGCCCAATTTTTAATTGATTTTTTGTTAACGTTGTTTCTTAAAGTGTTTGTAGGTGTTGAAGTGTCAATAGGAGATAAATATACCTCACTATCTATAGACGTATTTCCGTCGGGGTTGGCAATCCCGGCGTATGTTTGCGTTACTTTTGTAGGTTGAAATTCATTAGGCCTATTTTCCACAATTACATTATCGTTTTCGACGTATTCGTGTGCAATTTGTTTGTAGCATTTATCAGTTATGTGTCCTCTTTTAATGCAAAATTCGCAAAGTTTTGAGTTAGCTTGTTCAAGGAATATTACGTAAGATTGGTTTTCGTGTTTAAAGCTAATACGTTCAAGCAAATCTTTATCCAGTAATAAAAATACTTGTCTTTTGAAATTAAAGATAGGTTCGCCTAAAAACTCTTCTTGTTCAGGAGTAGGGTATATATAAATCTCGAAAACCTCGGAAGTTAATTTTCCAAATCTTGATAATAGTTGTTTTATATATCAGTTTGGAACTTCGGGCATTACATTTGAGATTATAATTTTTTTTCGGATGACTTTGTTGCTCGTTCAACATTTGTCTGAAATCCGTTTGTGTCGAAGCCGGACAAAGCCAGTTCTTCGGTCATTTCGTGAGTTCTCACATATGCTAGGGCACCAGTGTTGGGTAGTATTTTAAATACTTTTTAAATATTTAGTATTTTATTTTAAATACATTTTTTCTGGTATTTTAAACAAGATAGTGAATATTATTAGCGAAATACTTTATCTATCAAAAAATCTCCGTACAACTAAATTGTCCGGAAAAACATCATCAGGATGCAAGCGGAAGAAACACGCTTGAGAAATACCGCTTATCGCCGGTAGGGTAGGGTCGCCTATCTCTGAACGCTTTTTAAGAAATCCGAGATCTCGATTGCTCTGGAATTGTTAGCGACGAAATTAAGAATCTATTATTAAGTTTGTATAGTCGCGCACCCATTGCGCTAGTTTTCATCATTCCATTAAGAGTACTTTTGACTCGGATGCGGTTTTAAAACGGCAATAGCGGCTTCTACTTCTGAAAGAACGATTCGAATTCTGAACACCCCCTGCTTCTAAATCTGACTATCTTATATCCTATATAAAAAATCACAGATTGCAAAAGGAACCACTTGCGCACCTCGAATCGAGAAATGAGTGTCACCAATGGATTTCTTGGCTGAATTTACCAAGAGAGAGGCGGAATTAGCGCACTCGATCCAGTATTTGCGAAGTTATCGGCGATTTAAAAATTAGGCATTGCTTGTGCATAGAAACCATAAAGGAATCCTTATTTCAAAGGAAATCGTCGATAACTTTGCAAATACTGGCTCGAGCGCGCTAATTCCGCCTTTCCTCGGTAAATTCGGCCAAGAAATCCATTGGTGACACTCATTTCTCGTTTCGATATGGTTCCTTTAGCAAATTTTGCAGTTTCTCAAATATATTAATGCGTGTTCCCAAGTTTGATTTCGCACAGTTCTGAATTTGAAATTCTTGGATATATTTTAAAATTTGAGAAGTTTATTTTGTAGCGAGAAACTCAAACTTTACGACCAAATCGAGCGCGTAGGCCCAGGATTTTTTCCGAAACTCGTAAAACCTTATTTCCTGGGCCGTATAGGAAAACATTCCCTTGAATAATAGCAATAAGAATTCCAGTGCTACGAGGATGAACAGTCGGTCTGGGACCGTGCCTTTCGCTAGACCTTAACATTACAGTATTTTAAGTATTTAGTATTTTAAAATACTTTATTTAAGTATTTTATTTTAAATACTTTATCGTCGGAGTATTTAGTATTTTATTTTAAATACTTTATGGTAGGAGTATTTAGTATTTTACCCAACACTGTAGGGCACGTCCTCTAGAGATTCGGCCGCAATGTATTGTATTGGTCTTACCAATTACTTGATTAATGGCGATGGCATATTCGATAGCGGAAATTTCAGGGATAGAGTTGAAGACGACAGCGTTTTCTCTTGTCATCACTGGCGGTCTTGATCTTATTTGCTGTGGTCTCGATTTATCTGGTGGATCGTTTGCATGACGGCTATCATACGCCTTCGACTGGGATATTGGAAGCACAATTTAGACACGAGAAGTTGATATATGTTTAGTTAAACAGCGTCAGGGGTCTAAAAACCATAAAACTAAAGGAGATAAACCTTCGGCACTTTTTATTATTTAACGCTTTTACGCGTCAGGGAGATAGATAAAAAAAACCGGAGTGAGAAAATTTGCGACTGTACTCGACGAGAGTCAGACGCCTTTTATTTATTTGTATTCCGATGTATTTATTTATTTGTATTCGGATATATTTAGAATTTGTATTCCACTTATATTTAAAATAAAAATTTCATTGTGTGTGTCTTTACTCATAATACGACCTGACTTAAAATAAGGTCATGGAAAATGTGAATATTCTGAGTATAGTGAGAAAATTGTTATACACTATAAAATAGAGGGGAAATAAAATACTGGCAATCATAAGCACCCTGGTTCATATACTCACTCCTAATTCTTTACATTTGTCCATCTTTTTTTAGGATAAACACAATGTTTATCCCTTTATCTAAACTCGAATTTCATCAGAAACTGTAATGTATTTTCCAATGGACCCGCGGCGCTTGATAACTGAAATCGTCGTCGTCGTATTCCTTTCCCCACTGTCCACTGAATTCGAATTAATACAGACAAAGATACCTTTGAAAAGATTTGACAAGACTTCTTTCGGGTACAAGAGTATCTCTAGTTCAACACAGATTTCAACAAAGAAATGTTGATAAAGTATATGAAGTAATAGAAAGTAACGTGCCTGAATGGGTAAAAAAGGTGTTAAATAATAAGCTTAGCCGAGCTTTATTAATTGCTTCAAAATGGTAAACAATTTTTTTTTATCTTAAACAGTAGATTGATAAGGAATATCCATTGAATTCGAGGTTATAGAAAGAAAGGTGCCTGAATGGGTTACAAAAGGGTGAAATCATAAGCTTAGCCGAGCTTCATTAATTGCTTCAAAATGGTAAACAAAAATTTTATTTCTTAAACAGTAGAGTGATAAGGTTTCCAAAAAACAGATAAAGACCTAGATTTTTCCTAGGTCGTCTTTTATTCGTTTTTTGGAAAATATTTAATAATAATAAAATCTTTGGAGCAGTAGACTAAATCTACTAACTATAATTTTGAAGATATTTAATTGCTCTTTCTCTAACAACTAATTAGTGTCCCTTTACGGGTTTGATTCTAGGTAGATAAGGGCCGTTTTTAAGGGTGTGAAGCAACCTCTTTTTTGTATAATTTCTGTCATTTTTTTACCAAAAATATACACCTTTTTGCAATTTCACTATTTTGCATTATATATCTTTTGAATCTTAATTCTTACTAATGCTGAATAAAAATTATATCATTTAAATGAGGCTTCAATCCATACGTAATTAAGAGCCTGGTACAAATTTCGAACGACAGAGATTAACTAATCTAACCTTACCTAAAGCAGTAAAAGAGGCATGGGATATTTCGAGGGATTAACCAGCCTAACCGAACCTTACCTAAAATATTACCGGATGGACTGGGTAGCCCGAGGGATTAACTAACCTAACCTAATATATTACAAGAGGGACGGGTAAGCCCGAGCTAGGGATTAACTTATTAAAGTGACGGGCCAGTTCGTGCGATTAACTAACCTAACCGTACCTACAAAGTTAGAAGAGGCACGGGTGAGCTCGAGTGATTACATAATCTAATCTTAAATTTTATAATAATGAATCGCATCGACAAAAAATGGACATGGAAGGCAGAACAATTCTTTAAAGCAGGAGAACATAATTCAGGAGACAAAAATATGTAGCCGTTTATTTACCTCGTTGACATCAACTTCCGTTTCACATATCCTATTTTTCATTCTAAATCTTTATTTTTTAATATACTTGAAATCCGCGACTATGATGTGCTTAGATCCAGACTTTAATAATTGACCACCTACTTAATAGCAACGTCATTACGTAATAGTAATGACGGTGCTATTAAGCAGTTTGCCAATTATTAAAGTCTGGATCTATAGCACATTCTAGTCGCAAAACTCAAGTATATTAAAAAATAAAGTGGAGATTGAGACCGGTAAACTTTAAATTTCGTGCGTAATTGAGAACTTGCCATGATTTGAAGCCCAACTCAAGTGATATTTATTCCCTAGGCCTTTCATACATTCTTACACAGACGTAATAGATTAGCCACCAGTGTTGGGTAAAATACTGCACTTTCGGTATTTAAAATAAAATACTAAATACTCCTACGATAAAGTATTTAAAATAAAATACTTAAATAAAGTATTTTAAAATACTAAATACTTAAAATATTGTAATGTTAAGGTCTAGCGAAAGGCATGGTCCCAGACCGACTTTTCATCCTCGTAGCACTGGAATTCTTCTTGCTACTTCAATGCCGTTATGGTCAGTCCTCCTAAATCTGAACGTTTCTATTTCTGTACATTTTCATTTAAAAATGTATAACTTAAATTTGGTTGGGTCTGTTTAAAGATGGAAGAGCTCATTTTGTAGATTAAGAATGGGGCTATTCGCGGAACACAACTTCAACACTCTAGAAAAAGACCCGAAGAAGATACGACACTAATTAGCCAACCGCGATAATTAGCCTAATTAATTAGACCGTTTTTAAGGGAATGTTTCCCTATACTGCCCAGGAAATAAGGTTTTACGAATTTCGGAAAAAATCGTGGGCCTACGCGCTCGATTTGGTTGTAAAATTTGAGATTCTCGCTACAAAATAAACTTCTCAATATATCCAAGAATTTCAAATTGAGAACTGCGCGAAATCAAACTTGGGAACACGCATTAATATGAGAAACTGCAAAATTTGCTTAAAGGAACCATATCGAAACGAGAAATGAGTGTCACCAATGGATTTCTTGGCCGAATTTACCAAGGAAAGGCGGAATTAGCGCGCTCGAGCCAGTATTTGCAAAGTTATCGACGATTTCCTTTGAAATAAGGATTCCTTTATGGTTTCTATGCACAAGCAATGCCTAATTTTTAAATCGCCGATAACTTCGCAAATACTGGATCGAGTGCGCTAATTCCGCCTCTCCCTTGGTAAATTCAGCCAAGAAATCCATTGGTGACACTCATTTCTCGATTCGAGGTGCGCAAGTGGTTCCTTTTGCAAATCTGGGATTTTTTATAGTCAGATTTAGAAGCAGGGGGTGTTCAGAATTCGAATCGTTCTTTCAGAAGTAGAAGCCGCTATTGCCGTTTTAAAACCGCATCCGCGTCAAAAGTACTCTTCATGGAATGATGAAAACTAGCGCAATGGGTGCGCGACTATACAAACTTAATATCAGATTCTTAATTTCGTCGCTAACAATTCCAGAGCAATCGAGATCTCGGATTTCTTAAAAAGCGTTCAGAGATAGGCGACCCTACCCTACCGGCGATAAGCGGTATTTCTCAAGCGTGTTTCTTCCGCTTGCATCTTGATGATGTTTTTCCGGACAATTTAGTTGTACGGAGATTTTTTGATAGATAAAGTATTTCGCTAATAATATTCAGTATCTTGTTTAAAATACCTGAAAAAATGTATTTAATATAAAATACTAAATACTTTTATTTAAAAGTATTTAAAATAAAATTCAAAATACTTAAAAAGTATTTAAAATAGTATTTAAAATACAAGTATTTAAAATACTACCTAACACTGTTAGCCACATTTATAAGTAATGCGATTTAAGTTCAATCGCCTCGGTTTATTCAAGTACTTTACCCAAAAGATCGTGAGAAAGAGGTCTATTATCACCGAAATATAGGTGAGAATTGATTGCCAAAACAATCGAAGACGACACCATCGCGCTAGCGAGAGGGTTCACCACAATTCTAAACGCTAACATAATCTACCCATTGGTGAAGTGCATCTATGAGTACCGAATCTGTAAATCTCGCTTATATAGGCCGAGAAGAGATATGATATTCAAGTTAAATAATAAGAAAATCTTACCTACTTTTTAATTACGGTGAATTAAGGTTAATTTAATGGGATAATCATGATATAATACAATAGTCAAAATTAACGGCTGAAATGGGCTACCCTAGTAGAAGAACCCAGTGAATGTAATTTTCTGTTACCGATAAAATATACCAATAAAAAAAGCTTATCTACTGTTTAATAAATTAAATAAATTTATGTTTATCAATTTAGAACCACTTAATAAAGCTCGGCTAGGTTTATTTTAACCTTTTCGTTACCCACTCAGGCACCTTTCTCTCTATTACTTCATATACCTTATCAATCAATCATTATTGAAATCTTTGTTTACCAAGTGAAGCACTTGTACTCAATAAACTATACTTTCTCTCTATTAACTCTAATTCAATGGATATTCCTTATCATTCTACTGTTTAAGAAATAAAATGTTTGTTTACCATTATGAATCAATTAATAAAGCTCGGCTAAGCTTAAGATTTCACCCTTTTGTAGATCATTCAGGCACCTTTCTCTCTATTAACTCGAAATCAATGGATATTCCTGATCACTCTACTGTTAAAGAAATAAAAATTTTGTTTATCATTTTGAAGTAATTATTAAAGCTCAGCTTAGCTTATGTTTTCACCCTTTTGTAACACATTCAGGCACCTTACTTTCTATTACTTCATATACTTTTTCAATATTTCATTGTTGAAATCTGTGTTTAACTAGAGATACTCTTGTACCGAACGAAGTCTTATCACATTTTTTCAAAAGTACCTTTGTCTGTATTAATTCGTATTCAGTGGACGGTGGGAAGAGGGAAACGACGACGACGATTTCAGTTATCATTAAGTGCCGCGGGTCCATTGGAAAAAACATTACGGTTTCTGATGAAATTCGAGTTTAGATAAGGGGATAAACAATATTTTGTTTATCCTCATAGAGAGAAAGGTGGCTGAATGGGTTACGAAAAGCTTAAATCATAAACCTAGCCGAGCTTTATTAATTGGTTCTAAATTGATAAACAAAAATTTTATTTATTAAACAGTAGATAAGCTTTTTTTAATGGAAATTTTTATCGTTAACTGAAAATTGCATTCACTGGGTTCTTCCACTAGGGTAGCCTTCTTTAGCCCTAAATTTTGACTATTATATTATATCATGAGTATCCCATTATATTCACCCTAATTCACCGTAATTAAAGAGTTGGCAAGATTTTCTTATCATTTGATTTTTAACTTTAAAAATATATCTCTTCTCAGCCTATATAAACGAGATTTACAGATTCGGTATTCACAGATGCACCGTACCAATGGATGGTTTACGTTAGCGTTTAAAATTGTGGCGAACCCTCTCTTTTGCGCAACGGTGACGTCTTCGATTGTTTCGGCAATCGTTTCTAACCAATATTTCGATGATAAGAGACCTCTTTCTCACGATCTTTGTTGTAGAGTACTCGAATAAACCGAGGCGATTGAATTTAAATCGCATTTCCTAGAAATGGGGCTAATTTAATATATTAAGTCATAGTATGAACATTTCACAATGAAAGTTCTAGGGAATAAATATCACTTGAGTTGGAATTCATATCCTGCCAAGTGCTCAATTACACGTGAAATTTATTGTTTAACGTTCTCAATCCCTACTTTATTTTTTAAAATACTAGGCTGTGCTTCAGATACAATAGCTTCGTCATTACTACTTCGTAATAACGTTGCTATTAAGTAGTTGGCCAATTATTAAAGTCTGTATCTAAAGCACATCTAACTTAAGTATATTAAAAAATAAAGATTTAGAATGTTAAATAGGATAGGCGAAACGGGAATTGATGTCGGCGAGTTAAATAAACGGCCACATAAGAGATAAGGCAAGCGATTCACCGATAAGGGGTCCGAAGGGGGGACGCAGTGTGCTTTCCCCTCCTGACCCTCGTATCTCTCCTTCCCGTAATATTTCTGTTCATCGGTGAATCGCTTGCAGAGGGGGACGCAGTGTGCTTTCCCCTCCTGACCCTCGTATCTCTCCTTCCCATAATATTTCTATTCATCGGTGAATCGCTTGCAGAGGGGGACAAAGTGTGCTTTCCCCTCCTGACCCTCGTATCTCTCCTTCCCTTTTGTACCTCACTGAATCTCTTGTACCTACACAACTGAGAAGGTCTTTTAGGGCGGATTTCTAGCGTGAAACGCATCTCGAAAAGATAGGTTTAGAAATAGGCTTAAACTAATAAAAACAACGTAAAGAGAGAGTCTCGTAATTTTTATTAGTAAAATTCTTACGTACTATACATTTTTAGTCAGTAGCACAGCTCAACGCTTCTTTTAGATTGTGACGTTGTGAGAAAACTAGCAAAAACAAATTATCGGCTCTTAAAGAGCACGTACATTTACGGGATTCTAGCCTTTCGTTAAATTTCTTTAAAATTTCGCTCACGCTTACGTAATTCATAATGTAGTTGGCTATTTCGTCAAATTTTTTCCCTGTTGATTCACACGTCGAGGTACTGTTGCGTATATAGCTGTTAGTAAACAATGGTCCGTGTAGTGAGGTAAACAAGTCTTCCACAGTGCTAAACATGCATCCGAGGGGTTTAGCGTTTAATTTCAATAGTCCAATATGAGCGTTTATGGTTCCTATTTCAAGTTTGAGGAGTTTCGCCTCGTCAGGGGTGATTTTGAATTTATTATCCTCATTAAGGGTGAATGTGAGCCCCGAGGAGTCAGCCGTGGCGTAGAAAAACTGTTCATCTTGCTCGTCCAGGCATAGTTCGTACGAGGCGCCGTCGATAGTTTTAGTGATGGCAAGTAGAGTGGCGTAATTGCCCACCAGCTTTTCCCAAGCGTTAAGAGGGAGAGAGAATCCGATCAGCGAGTCGGGTCGGCGAATAAGTAATTCGAAGCGGTCGTAGTTTATTAGACCGAAAGTAACGTACAAGTTTTTTCCGAGATAGAACTTTGAGTTTAATTTTTTAGGCTGGTCAGTTTTACGCATTTTTTGCCGTCGAGCTGTCGGTGAGGGTCCGCCGAGCTGTCGTCTTCGTGTGCCGGACGGGCCGCTGGGATGCCCGCGTTTAGGGGCTCGGGAGGCGAGCATATTTTTGCCTGCTAGTCGTTTCAATCGTCGAAGCCAAGTGATTTGTAGATTTTAGAGTCGAATGTTTCGTAGGTTCAATGTGGGGGTGAGAATTTACACCCCCAATTTCGTGTTCGGACGAGTTTTAGTAAGTTTAGTATAGATCATGGGGGCCAACAATAGTTCCATTTGTTTCACCCGACCGCGAAACATCATAGAGTTTAATACAGGTTGTAGCAATTCCCCAGTTTTTTTAATCCGGTACCGAAATCTCATGGCGTCGCGTATATCGTAATTTGTTCGGTCTTCGGTACTTATGTAATAAGTCTGAACAAAATTGTCAAATCGTACCTTTCGCATTGTTCAATACTTTTTTTACGTGATATTCTAACACCAGTTTTTCTACGTCCCTCCGCGATGCTTTTACAGTAATGAAAGAGGGGTTTTCAGGTTGCGACTTGTCTATGATAGGGGGTGGTGGCGGCTTTAAATGGTTTTCAGGTCGACCTCCTACTAGACCCGGCGGCGTACGGTATTTCCCCGTAATGTCGGCCCCTCCGTCTTTGTCTAAAAGGGTGATCCTCTGAATGAAAGCGCAGTGTGGAAATTTTTCTTTATGTTCGTACAAAGGATTATCGGTGGTTCCCCAAGCTTCGAGACGACCGTGACAAGCAAAACACTCGACTATATCACCCCCTTTGTTAAGGTAGTAAAACCCTGCTCTCGCCATTAAGAGTTGTGATACCTGTACGTGGGGATATTCGTAGAAAGACATGAAACGCAGACGCTCGTTGTCCATAACTGCGGGCGGCCGAATGAATAGAAGAATGGAAGACTTATAGTATTTAAGGATCGACTTATTTTGGTGGAAATAAAGGGCTAGTGAAGTAATATCAAAAAACCCTAAAAGTCACGAACGGTCGACTTTTAGTATTTAGTATAGGCTTATTTTTTTAGTAAATAAAGGGAGCGTGAAATAGATCCAAAATATTTAATGACAAAAATTAAAAAACAAGCAAATTAAAAACAAATTAAAAAACAATAATAATAATAATAACAAAATAATTAAAAAAACAATTAAAAACGTGGGTAGGCGGCCAGAAACCTGGCCTCAGCCCACGCGCGCTCCGTGGCGCAAGGGCGGGCTGTGGTGGTTGACCCGTGGGGGTGTCCGCACCGTAGGGAAACGTCCTCTACGGTCGGACGAGGACATAGCACGTCGTTGAGGTCCCCCACGGGCCTATTCAGATAATCCTCGAGGAGGTCTGCTTTCGCCGACCCAGTCGTCCACAGGGACGAAGCCCCTCTGGTGGCCCGGACGAGGAGGCCCTCCAACCTCGCGGGGTCTACGTCGCCCCCGTCAAACGCCAGCCCATGGAGGTTTCTGGTGATGTACCGGTTGGTACTGGCGATGGCGGGGGGTAGGTACTTGGCCTCGTATGGGGAGGCGAACGTCCACGAGACGAGGACGGGCACCGGGGCGATGGTGGCGACGGCTAACTCCTTCACGACCATATCGGGTCCCCGACCGAAACAGCGGACCTTGTTTCGGCCGTTGAGATACTCCATCTCGATTATGGCTGCTGTTGTGGTCATCTTGATGGTGGTAGGGTGCTGGATTTCGAGAATCTTGTGATTTTTAGAGCGAAAAGTTCTAGTTTATATACCTTTTTTTTAAATAAAATTCGCCCATCCCTTAAAGGGGGTAGGAG
The DNA here is from genome assembly GCA_963920705.1 of Odiellus spinosus. Classification (NCBI taxonomy): domain Eukaryota; kingdom Metazoa; phylum Arthropoda; class Arachnida; order Opiliones; family Phalangiidae; genus Odiellus; species Odiellus spinosus. Next base: position 7,574,173 of record OY987240.1, read on the forward strand.
GGAAGTCCCTCGACACGTTAGGAACTTAGAGGTGACGTCTTTTGAAAAGGCTTGAAATAAGTTTATCATTACGTTCGGGATTACGGGAAAACCTCTTTACAAATGAGCGTGTTCCATTCTTCTTTGAACGATGAAGCAGGTATAGAATACAGTATTTCCCGCACACTGAACTTGATAGAGATTGGAAACGACGTCTATTGTAGGTACGCGATATTGAGTTTCGTTTGACAAATCGTGCAATGGGGCGTATGAAGTTTGGTCCGAACGCTAGTGAATCAAAATAATCCGCGTGGCCTCGCTTGTCAAAATAAATGGCTACCCAATGCGTCCCGGGCTTTTCGCTATTATCGAAATTCACAATATACGAAGCCGGGTAGCTGTCAATCTGTGCAGGTAGTGTATCGCTAGAAAAAACCCCTTTGAAACTAGGGACGTTTCTCAAACAATGTCTTATCTGGGGGGCGTTCATAATTATACTGTGATGGTCACTGCGCGGTACTTGTCAATCTGTAACAAAGCTTGAAATTCTGAAAATACTACGCAGCTAACTGTGTTTGCTGTCACCTGATCAAAACCCAACTCCAGGCGGAGTTGTCCATGTTGCGTAGCGCTCCAGTGCGTAGAATCGCTTGCGCTGGAATCGATTGAAAGGTCAAAGGCGTATAGACTGAACCCCCCACCGTAATCTTCGAGGGTGACCCCTAACCCTTTGTCACTATAGTGAGTATCCGCACCTGAGAAAAGGGTATAGTATTCACGCGCGAAAAGGTTTTTCCCAAAACAGGGTTTTAGCGGACGAGCGGGGATTTGATCGGAGTTTATAAATAATGAAAGGTAGTTTAATCCAAAACTCGCAAAATTGAAAGGGTTGTTTTCGAGGTCACCAGTCTGTCCCCGATGGTTAACCAATGCGACGATCACTCTCTCGGGAAGAACCCCTAGATAAAGATTTTCAATAGAGGTGTTTAGGAGGTGGGGGGCGATGGTAAATATCTTTGTTTCCGTGCGGGTATAAGGGTATTGCGCTGGCTTCGCTGTCAAAGCTCGTTCGTGAGCTAGTAAGATTTTTGGGGCCACCTGTACTTTAGGAACATAAAGTACGGCTTCCAGAATCTGGGATTTATACCCCCCACCGCCGGTTGGTTTTTTCCCTAATAAACAAAAACTAGGCTTGCTTTTGTGTAATTTTAATTTAAGGGGTACGCCATTTAGAAGGTATTTGGAGATATTGAAAAAGTCTAAATATAGCGCTCCGAACATTTCAAATTCTTTCGACTTAGCGGTAGCCTGACGTCGTTTTAAATGACCTTGGTTGTCTGTCAGGGAATCCATATGTGTGCTAGTATCTTTAAAATACATCGCCGTTTGTAGGTGAGAATTAGTGGCGTCACCTCCGTATGTAGTAAGAGCGGAAATTAGGGAGCTATACGCGTAATGGTTCGCAGAGGGGGTAACTAGACAATCGCCAACGTAAAGATCAATACGTTCAAATTGCGAATGTAGAAAATTATTAACAGGGGCAACGTTATCAGCATCTGTGAGGTCTGTACCGTCATTGTTGGTGATTTTATTTCTAGTATATAGCATGACAAGTGACGTATCAATATATTCGTCGTTATTGGCCGAGATTTCAAATTCTATAGGCTGATCCCCTTTGAGCGATGTTAGGGGTTGATACGTTACCGTTTTAATGCGCTCTATAGAAGTTTGAATTGGAGGGACCGTGAATAAATCTAACGCTGAATTGACGATTTCACCCATTTTTTTTTTATCTTGAAAATATGTCGCGAACCGTCTTGAAAGGGAGTTGACGTTTAACTGAACTAGTTCGTCGTTTGCCGCTTCGTTTTATAGTTTTCTTACGCTTTTTTGCTGCTCTTTTAGCCGTTTTTCTTTTTTTAGGGGGTTTCCCGGATCCGTACTGTTTTCTAACTTCGTCTAAGGTTTCGGTACCGCGCCGCTTGACGGCGTCTTTCAGGTTTTGACCGCTCATGACGTCACTAAAAACGCGTGTACCAGTCCCTAATAACTTTTTTCCAACAAATTTTGCCCCGTTATAAAGGATGGGGGCGATATAACGCCCAAAACGGGCCAAAATATTTCCAATGCCGTGCCCCCTCTGGTAGGCTCGCCCGATATACACGGGTCCCGTGCCGCTACCCGTTTGACTATGGGCTTGCGCCAAGTAATACTGGCTGTAGCAGCACTTTTCTAAGCTAGCCGTGCGGCGCATGTCTCAAGTGAACCACGCAGGATAAGAAATGGCGCGAGCTCGCCGAGATGATCTCTTATATGGATGGAGATACTATCAAAGTAGTTTTTGGCCAAGGGCAAATAATATGGCGAAACAAGGGTCTTTACTACGGTATTCCCATAATTGGTGTTTTCCACGGGAATAATACGTAAAAGAGGAACTAAGGAATCACCCACTATTACGTTGTCTACAATATCTGTATAGACGTATAATTGAGAAGGAACATGGTAGTCAATACGCGCTTGTTTTTCAGCTCGACCGTGTACGTAGTCAGAATCCTCGTAACCCATGATATCGGCAATGCCTCGCGGTATGGCTAAAATAGGTTCGATCGAAGCTTCTTCGTCAGTCTTTAGTTTGATATAACCAGTTGTAGCGTCGTGGTGAAAGCACGCGAAATTCGTACGGCAAATATCACCTTCGTTGATGACGTGTAATAAATGGTCAATCGACTGATAATGACCTTCGGGGACTTCGGCCAGACGAAGTTTCGCCACGTTATCCTGGGGGTTAGAGTACGTCGGGCGGCCATTACTTCTTTGAAGGTACTCTTTTTTACGTTGAAAAAACTAGACGTGTAGATTAGTTCGACCAAGGCGCATTCTCACGCCCCCTCGAGGGCTATGGGGTTTGGGAGTTTAGTGACGTATGACGCCATGGTGTTGTCAGGAAAAAGGTCCATCGAAGTATCACTTGGGAGGGTTAGGTAAAGGTCCGACATTTTCGCTACTAACCCAAAAATTCTGATCTTTAGGAAGGTCTACAAACGAAACAAAATATTCCACCTTCCCTTTACGTTTTCTTTTCTTGAGTATTTTTTCTATACTGTACAGTTCAGGCTTCTTACACCTAATGAGTTGGAACGCGTAAAAGAGGCCCTTTATATCTTGACCATTATAGTCTTGAACCCTATACAAGTGTGGGGTTTTGTTTTCTAACACCGCAGTTATTTGAAATACCTCGGTCGAGAAATTGGCTTCAAAGCCTTTAGCGAAAACCGAGCGAAGCTTGCTAATTCGTACATGATCCCCCGTTTTAAATTTGGCGGCTTTGACTTTAAGTTTGTTATTATCGCCGTATATGTTGCGATATACTTGTAAAACGTTTCCGGTATGGACTTGATCCGGAGCCATCTTAATCGCCGAATGTTTAGCCCCATTATAGGCAGCGATTAGTGAGGGTAGAATATCCACGTATCGACGGGTGTTGTTGTGGGTGAAATAGCGAAACATTCGCTGTTTGATACTACGGTTCAGCCTTTCGATAAAGGGTGCGTCATGCGGTTCAGATACCATAGCGGTAAATTTAATCTTACGTTTCTTTAGTAAGGCTTGCACTTTAGAATTTAAAAATTCCGTCCCGCTGTCGCTAAATATTGCGCGCGGAACGATATCGACGAAAATTTCGGTCAAAGCTCTAACAACCTCATCGGCAGTTTTTCTTTTTAAAGGGATACTGTAGGCTTTTCGCGAGAAACAGTCGATCCCCATTAATAAATATTTGTAGCCGTCATTGTATTTTGCTAGCGACTGCATATCGGCCAAGTCTATTTCAAACCTATCGGCAATATTGGACACTGGAATTTTACGCCGTTTAAATTTCTTTCTAGCCGTCACGTGAAGCGTATAAGCTTCAGAACCTTCTAGAAATTCTTTCACATTCTCCCTCGAAAGACCCTTATCTTTAACGGTCTGATATAATGAGTCGATACTTGAAAAGGAAGCAGGATTATTTTCGTCAAAATAAATTCCTTCTAGGGTGTTAATTTGGTCGTCTTGAACGTGAGCCATTGTTGGGGAGGTGGGTTTTTACTTGGTACACCGGGACGTTTTCTAATGGGGTTTACAGTTTTTCTTGTAGCTTTTACAGCCGGCTTTTTCACGCTACGTAATCTTAATTTTAAGGGCGTAGAGCGGCTTGGTGTATTGTAAGGTAACGGACGTAGGGGTGTGACGACGACCGAGTGTTTCGGTAAAAACGTCTTGACAAAAGGTGCGAATTCGCCCCAGCCTACGGGCTGAGTTGCAATGTTTTTACCCTCGCTAAGCTTAATAGTATGAAAAATTAATTCGCTGATATCCGAATCCTTAATGGCGTGACCATCTATAACGATGTTGCCGTTAATTGGCGACCACGTTACTCTATTGTCGCTTTCTGTCAAATGATCGAAAATTTTACGTGCAGCTCCTCTATATTTGAGTGGAAACAAATTTAGCCAGCGTTCATAGGGCAGCTTACTAATTTCTTTCTTGGTTATATTTTGGGCTCTTTGTAAAAACTGACTATATTGTATCCACTTTGTTCGAGCATCTAATTCGCGATCATCTAATATATTTCGCATTTCAACGTCGAGAGTATTTAAAACAGCTTTTTCTTTCGGCACGGCCCCTCCTTCCGATGAGACTGAATTTTCTGCGGGGCCGGGTCCGCTAGCATTCACGGGATTTAAGGGGGTGTTTGGTATAGGAACCAGATGCATTTTAACGAATTGTTTCATTTTCCTACTAGACTGCCAATGATCGATGCGGCGATCGGAAGTAGTAGCGAGAAGAAACCGCTACCTTTCTGGTTAATCAACAGATGTTTCTTTTTGCGCCAATTTAGTCGTCGATCGCCAATCTGACGTAGATTTTTCTTATGACGGGCTAATTGTAAGGTATTTTTATGGCTTAAATTTAGATTACCACTTAAAGCGTTTAAAGCTACCTCGCTCAACGCCTCGATCAATTCTTTGGGCGCAGATTTTAATATGCTGACCCTCTGACTCCGCTTAACACGACCCAAGACAGATATTAGGTCAGCATTCCGTTTCGCAAGACTCGAGCGAGGTTTCGTTGTTCGCGCTCGGGGAGCCATACCTTTAATGAATAGTTTAACACTCGGGTGAAGAGTTTTATTGTTTTCGGGGCGTGTATACTGTCAGAACTTCATCGGGGAAAATATTCGTTTTCAAACGCCATGCTTCAGGAATTGTTTGCGAAAGATCGTATAATATATACGTATGAGGTTTTGAAGTAGCGTCTAAATAACTCTCCAGAATGAATTTTGAGTTACTAGGACATAATTGTCGGGCTAGAATATTGATCTGGTTCAAGTCTCTTGTTTGTTTGAAAAGTATTATATAAGTAGCGTTTAACGAGATTTCTCGGATACTTTTATTAAAAAGATTTTGAACAATAAAAAGAACCGATAAAGATTTATGGTGGCTATATTTCGTAAAAATATCTCCTACAACCCCACCTTTATTTTGACTCATTAAGTCATCGATAACTAATAATACATTTCTGCTTCCGTCGTAAATTGATACGTCTGGTAATCCTTCGAGAAAATTTACACCCAAATTCTTGATTTCATCGTAAATTGGTTGCCAAACAGAGTAATACCAATCGACTTGAGCTATTGGGGGGTCAAACATTGCGGCTCTCTCCTTTATTATACGGTGACATAACATAGTTTTTCCGCTACCGGAACTTCCTACGACCAAGGTACCTGAAGGATGATTGAATCGTAACATTTTACTTCTAAAACTCAAACTGTAATGAACCTAGTGTCGAAAAAACATTTAATTTTATAGTCTATGTCGCGATTCGCGGTGCCAGCCCCCCCTTCGCGCGCGCGCGCGTTTACGCGGCCGCGTTCGCGATTACGCGGTCACGCGGACATTGTTTTACGCGGTAATTGTCTTACGCGGTAATTAAGCCTATACTAGTGATAAGCTTATTTTTCTTAATTTAATATTGTTCGTTTCTGTGGTTTTACCATTTTCTACGCCTATATACGTATATCTTTAGAAATTCAAGGGGAAAAACCTTGTTCTATAGAAATAGGTTGAGAATAGGGTGAAAATAAGAAGGGATGGGCTTTTTTGTTCCAAAAGAATATGTCAAACTCGTCAGAATATAAAATCTATTTAAATACAGTTCGGTTATAGAAAATAGTCGTACATCTATAAACTCGTGTTTAACAAAATCAACGACGAAGACACTGGACCTACGAGCTAACCATTTTCGGTGGTAAAACCTGGTTGTATAGAAAAAAAAAAAAAAAAGATCAAGGTATTGGATGAAAGACATTGAATACGCGAACCTCTCGCTCCTACTGTTTTTTTCCACAGGTCAAAAGGGTTACGACACCATGGGACTATGACTATGAAAAGAAAGAAGGGATGGGTTATTCCAAAAGAAATCTCGCCAGAATATAAAATCCATTTAATGACAGCTCGGGTATTGAAAATAGCCGTGAGGTCTAGAACTATAAACTCGCGCTTGTTTACGCCCTACAAAAACAACCCCGGACTAATCCTTTTCGATGGTCAAGAGGGGGTCCCTTACAAAAATACCCAGGTATTGGATGAAAATCATCCTTTAACCTGTCACCCGGCCCGGGATTATTTCAGCTGTCAAAAGCGCTATTATACCTGGCCAAAGGGTTGCGAAGCCACGGTGTTATGGCTTGTCGAAGCCATAGTGGGCCATTTAAGCCGTTCTATTTTTAGTATAAAAACACATAGGATTTTGTATATGGTCATCATTCTGCTCCTGTCTCTTCCCGAACGGATCGAAAAAAAAAAAAAAAAAAAAGATGTGCTCTCTGCTATTCGACTACACGTAAGCATGAAAACTTTAAACTTAAAAGAAATCTCGATATTTTAAGTTAGATATTTTTTTTTTTTTCGAAAAAACTTTCGACATAGCAAATAACTTTGGTTTCAAACGTATTTTTAGACTATTATAGTTTGAAATAGAGTAACTTAAAATATCGACCCGTTATTAAAACTATTATTTTGGAGGTAATACTATTTTATTTATAGGTACAATATGGAGTCGTCAGACTCAGAAGAGTCAATAGCCTACTCGCCAGCCAGCCCTCCCTCGGCGTACTCTCCCGCCCTTTACTCGCCCCCATCGACGCCGGGCGGATCGGCGTATTCACCGGTGGCGTCGCCCGATATCCCCTGGGATTTAACAACCAGGCCGGCGTCACCGGAACCCCTCGCCATCAATCTCGGCGGCGAGTTTGTGGCGCCAGAACCGGCAGGCTACGTCACCGTCAGCCCCGTGCGATGGCCTGGTCCTACGCACCCATGGCTTGCTTTCGCCGGGGCTGGCGGCTGCTGCTGCTGCGCCCTGAGGGGGGCACCCGAGCCTTGGCCAAACGCTCACTCCATGTAAATTTTTACAGTCTTCCCCATCCTAAATAGAGGTAGTTTTTATAATATTGTAATGACTTTTTCAGCATCCTCTACCACCTGATGGCCCACTGCGCCCACCACGCCACAAGGTACGGCGAGTACCCGGATGAGCTGCTCTTCCAGCTCCAGGTAGTCGTCTCCAACAACACGGTGGCGACTGGAGACTGCCTGGCAGCCTACGACGTCAGCGCTACCCGGTAAGTGGTTAACGATTTCTCATTTATTTTTGTGAGGCTCATTTTTATTACTTGAAAGGGTACTCGCCGAGCTCGACCAGCTCGAGGGTTGGAGGGCGACGATGGCCCCGATAGATCCCGCGACCCGCAACGTCTTCTTCGAGCAGGAGCGCTCGATGTTTGCGGGGGTGCGGGATATTGTTCGCCGGTCATCGTCGCCTTTCGTCGTGGGACCCGCGGATCGGGACGGCCGGCCGCTCGGTCGCTAGACAAAATTTTGTATATATTTTTTAAATTTTTGTATATATATATATATATTTTTTTTTTAATTTTTATAAATAAATGTCTTTTTCGGTAATTCAACTGTTTTTGGGTATTTCCTCAACTGTTTCTTTTTTGATTGGCCGACTACCTTACAGGTTATTTTAGTTGTATTAACAAGTTAGGGTTGTATATATCTTACGAACGTGTCAATGTCTCAAGGTAGGCGTCACCTAGCGGGACAATTTTTCTAGATTTTAATTTAATCTGTTTTAATTGTTAGGTTATTTTAGTGTTATTTAAATTGATAGTTTTTATGTAGTTATTTATTTATTTATTTATTTATTTTAAATTATACATATTAGGTTGGGCTAAACGGGCGCCAGGTGTCGCCAGTATTCCAATTTAGGTGCTACTTAGGCTAGTTTTCCCCAGGTGAGGGCCATAGCCCCCAAAAATATTTTCTAAGTTTCATAGAGTATTTAAATTTATCATTTTCACTCCTCCGATATATATATATATATGTCTTGTGGTGAACGTGTCATTGTCTTAAGGTAGACATCACCTAGCGGGACAATTTTTCTAGATGTTAAATTTTTATCTGATTTAATTGTTAGGATATTTTACCATTTAGCGTTATTTAAATTGGCAGTTCTTATTTATTTATTTATTTATTTATTTATTTTAAATTATACATAGTAGGATGTGTTAAACGGCCACCAGGTGACGCCAGTGTTCCAATTTAGGGCCTACTTCGGCTACTTTTTACCCAAGATGAGGGGCCCCATCCCAAAACATTTTCTAAATTTAGTAGACTATTTAAATTTTCCATTTTCACTCTTCCAAGGTGGTTAATGAGGGGTATAGGCTTAAATTGAAAAAATATAGTAAAAAATATAGTAAAAAACAATTTTATTGAATCTCGGATTTTTAAAACAGTTTACAGGCCAGGGACTAAACACGTTTTAAGTTTGGTCAATTGACCACTAATTATCGCGTACAAGTTATAAGCGCGAAAGTCGGATTTCAGCCCTTTATTTTTCAAATTTTCCTCAAAGGCTGAAATTACAGCAAACGGGCTGACATAGCCAATGAAATATTGGTAGACGGCTTCAAACTTCTCAGTCTGGACATCATCAAAGAATAGGGACAGGGTATTTCGATCGCTGAACGACATGTCGCGAATTTTAACCAAGTAATCGGCGATCGTATGGTACATCTCCTCGAATACTTCACGGTGGGAATTTAGATGGTCAAGATGAGCCGTGACACTCGGACAAATACGGAGTAGCTCGGTAGCTTCTGCCGAAGACAATGATATGTCGTTCTCGATAGCCCCGTCGTTGGTCAGCCTCAGGGTATCGTGAATGGCCATTGCCTTTAGGGTGTTCTGACTGGTCTCGTTAATGGTGACTTCGAAAGGAGTCTCTTCCTGACCATAGGTCCAGCCGGACAGAGGACCGAGGCGGCGGGCCAAGGCCGACCAATCCCCAGGTGTGATAATGAACCCACCCAGACTGTCTTTCGAAATTATTCGAATCTCAATGTCCAACGTGGCATTGGCAAACCCGAACGTCAAGTATAGTTTCTCGCTAAGCTGGATCCTATGATTTAGCTTTCGACCAGTCGCTAATGCGGGAATTTTACGACGGTACCCGGTGGTCGGATCGACAACTACGACTGGAAAGAGGGACCATCGTAAATTCAAGAAAGTTTCGTACCGAAAAATATTCTAAGTCCTTGGCTAAAAAATGGGCTAAGGTACTTACTCGGTAGGTTGGTCGAGGGTGGGTTCATCTTGAGAAGGTGCGACGCAAATAAATAACTCAAGCAAACTTTACCGGGTTTTTATACCCGAAAGTGGTCGGGGGGTAGGGTGGCTTGGTCACCCCGTAAAATCCCACAATTTTGAAAAACCCTTGCACCACCTGGTTGTGATTCACATGACTATTTCTTTTCTAAGGTTGTCAGACCCATTAACAATAGGACGCATACTGATTTTTATGTCAAAATTCTGAAAACAAAGGTTTATCGCTTCTAACACTGCCAGTACTAGGATTATACACAATACCATAAGAATATTTTGGGGTTTTTTCAGTAAAAAACTTTTCAGAGAACGCGTTGTGACCTGTCCTTCCATTGTCAGGCCTACGAGCTTAATACCTGTTTAGACCATTCACGTGTCAATATAAACCCCATAATTCAAAGTCTTTCCATCTACCTCGTAACTTAAGCCCTTGTGATTGACATATTTTGACCCCGATGTAACCTTTTATACCTATTATTGGAGGGTTTTTCACGTATTCAACAAAAGCTCTGGACTTCATTTGTCCGGGCCAGTTATCACCATTTACGTAAGCCTTAAATGAACGAGCATTCAGACCTGTTGTAAAGACCTGACAGTCCCCACTTTAATCCCTACGTAAAGCTTTTCAGGCCATTCGTGACGCTAGAAAAGAACCCTTTGTTGAAATCCCTTGACAGACCCTACTTTTTCGCCTATATAGATCTTTCCACACTGAGATTCTTTTGTGCAGGGCGGGGTTTAAAAATGCGAGGGGGGAAGGTGGATTTTGGGGTATAAATACGACTGTTACCCGAGTCACAAAATCAGTTCAAACTTCTGAATCTACCCTGCTCATCATGGACGGAGAATCTTTAACTTGGTTACTCGAAGAAATGGCTGTTACGAGACCATGGCCCCTGGCGAAAATCTACGAGCTTTATTTCTGGCTATGCTACTTGATCAACGTAAACCCCACAGATGTCCCGACAACGCTGCCGACCTTCCTTCGCCACGTGAGCTTTAGCCTTATTGAGACATTTTTGGATCTCGTGGATTACATGAGGCAGGCACCTAAGAGCCCCGAGGAGTGCCTCACTATAGAACAACTCAACCAGTTTTGGACTCTACTCCCAGAACGGCTAAGAGGTTCGTACTTGGCAAGAATGCAAAAACGGACTGAGGAGTTAAAGGTCTCGGTAGCTGAAGAAATTAAGCTGCTAGAAGACTTTATGATGTCGCAGCATGATCGGGATATAGCCTTGTTTTTGGACGGACCGGAGGGGGGTACGGGTACCGACCTAGACCTCCCCCTGCCAACGGACTGGGATTACTCGGATCTGAGCGAGGAAGAAGTAGACCAGGTCGGGGGCGGAGACCCTCAATCACCAGCGTCACAGTCCTCCGATACCCTACCATCACCACAACCATCTATCGATATTGATTCCATTCCCGGATGCGAAATCATGAACAAGGGCGAAAAATTTTATGAAACGTTTAATTTATTCGCCCGTGAAATCACCCTCCAATTGACTGACGATATCGAAACCGGTATCTGTCGTGTGACTGAGGCCGTCTTAGCCCAGTTTGAACCCGCTGACCAGGTACAAATCACCCTTCGAAGTCTCGCACTCCCCTCAAGGGCGGAACTGGAACTTTCTTTCCGCCGGGTTGACCAACTCGACGCCAGGCTATTGTTGGACCTAATCGAAGAAATCCTCTACGATGATGAGGTAGAGAAGTTTTTCCTGGGTCCCATCACCATTACATTCAGTATCGTTCGACTACCACGTGGTAATGGGGTCCCTAAAAAACGCGGACTACAACCCTTTAACGTCTTCTGCAAAAACCGTCATGGGGTAGTGAGGATCACAAACACCGACTATTTATGTCTCCCACGGGCGCTCAGCGTGGCCATTGCTCATCGTAAGTACGTCGACGATTCCACACTTAGTCCCACCCTTAAAAAACATTACGAATCAATATCTCATCCGAAACCCAACAATCCCCTACAAAGGCATGAAGCGTTAGATCTTTGCTGCAAAGCACGGGTGAAACCGGGAAAAGAGTGCGGGAGTGCGGACTCATTTGAAAAATTTAAAAACCATTTATCCCAGTATTCAATCTTCGTCTATAAATTTCAAAACAATATACCAGTTTTAGTACTTGGTGAGAATGACCCTACCGACCACAGGGCACGTCTATTCTTGCTAAATGAAAAAAATCACTACAACGTCATAACCAATTTAAAACCCCTCTACCCCTCTGAATATTTTTGTTTCAAATGCCTCGAACCGTACTGGCGTCCTAGGTCACATAAGTGTAATGATTTCTGTTTCCATTGTATGCGGGCACAAATATGTGCGGGGTCTGTGATCACTTGTGACACGTGTTTGCGTACCTTCTACGGCAGCGAATGCCACGCCAGCCACTTAGTAGCCCAGGGGGCCAAAAAACCACTTTGCGAGAGGATGTTCAACTGTCGTGAGTGTTTCAAGGTAGTCGATTATGAGAAACGTCGTGAACCCCACACTTGTGGTGAAATGTACTGCAGGGTTTGCAAAAAGTACACCCCCTCAGACCATCTGTGCTATGTCCAGATCATTAAAGAACCCCCTCAGAAATTGCCCGCGAAAAGACAAAAAAACAATGTTCCCAACTACGTGATCATCTTCTTTGACTTTGAAACAATACAAAACAAGCGGTTGGGAGATAGAGAGGGGGTCTTCGCACATGAAGCAATACTTTGCGTGAGCGAGGCTGTTTGTGAAGAATGTATCGACCACGTAAGTCAGACCTTTGTATGTACTCGATGTTCCCAATTTGGTCCCCGTCTAAGCCGTTTTGCAGGGGGAAACGCAGTGTTAGGTTTTCTAGATTATCTTCAAAACTTTAATAAAGTCAAAAACGTAGTCTTATTATCACACAACGGGTCAAATTACGATAACCAATTGTTGATCCGCGAAATAATGAAAAAAGATTGGACCCCCGAGCTCATTATCAACGGCACCAAGATACTAAAGATGAAGGTTTTTAACCTTTTGTTTCTCGATTCCTTTAACTTTATACCAGTGGGTTTAGCCAAGTTCCCGAAAACCTTCGGGTTAAAGGATAGTGCAAAAGGATACTTTCCCCACCTGCTGTTTAACGTAATAGACCATGAATACGATATTACTCGTCAAGCGGAATGTAATTATATCTTAGAAAAAACATTGCCTCCCCCCGAAGCGTACGGGTACCAGTACTTTGACCGGGACAGTCAGGAGAAATTTCTAAGGTGGTACGATAGTGAAACCAAATCTGAAAGAGGGTTTAATTACCTGGAGGCTCTTAACTTTTATTGCACCAATGACGTGGCCCTACTTAAGGCTGGCTGTCTTGAGTACCGTAAAATGCTTTTAACTATCGCTGACGTAGACCCCTTTGCTTCAGGAGCCATAACTCTACCTGGCGTGTGTTCTTACGTATACCGCAAAAAGTTTTTGAAGAAAGATACAATAGGCATTTTTCCTTCAAACGGATACCGCCTTAAAGAGAACCAATCGCACGTGGCGATTCAATGGCTCGAATGGGTCTCGTATCAAAGGGGAATCGTCATACAATCAGCCTACAACGGGAAAGAAGCTAAGATCAACAAACTGAAGGTTGACGGGTTGTGCGGCACTGAAATTTTTGAATTCATGGGGTGTTACTTTCATGGTTGTAAGACTTGTTTTAAAGTCAACAGACACCAAGCGCTTCAGGGTGATCCTAGCCAAACCATGACTACTAGGTATGTTCGAACCACAAAAACCCTCGACAAGTTACAATCACTCGGATATCACGTGACTGTGATTTGGGAGTGCGAGTGGGCAACCCAAAAGAAAAACAACCCTGCAATTGAGGCTTTTTTAACCCGTGAGGATGTTAAAATCAAAGTTATGAGCCCCTTAAACCCTCGCGATGCCTTTTACGGTGGTCGTACAAATGCACTAAAGCTATACCACCAGGTAGAGGGCGCTGATAAGATTTTCTACTATGACGTCACGAGTTTGTACCCTTACATTAATAAGGGGGGGAAAATACCTGTCGGGCACCCCCAAATACTGCTGAAAAATATCCCCGATATATTTTCCTTTGACGGCCTGCTAAAATGCGAGGTTCTTCCTCCAAAAAATTTATATCACCCTGTGCTTCCCCTTAAAATCAAGGGTAAACTTGTATTTACGTTATGCTATACCTGCGCCGTAACAAAATATCAGGGGGACTGCGACCATCCCGATCATTTGAGAAAATTTACAGGGGTCTGGGTGATAGACGAACTTAGACATGCAGTCAAACGGGATTACGTTATTCTACGATCGTTTGAAGCTTGGTCATACCAAGTTACCCAGTATAACAAAGAAACTGGGGAAGGGGGTCTCTTTCGAGACTATATAGACGCCTTTCTAGCCCGTAAAACGCAGGCTAGCGGGTACCCCACCGGCTGTGTCACTCAAGAGGATAAAGAAAAATACATTAATAATTTTAAAGATGTTGAGGGAGTTCAGCTAGATCTTGCGCAAATAACTAAGAATGAAGGTCTTCGTAGCCTCTGTAAATTCTACCTAAATAGTTTTTGGGGGAAACAGGGTCAGAAGACTCTTACTACCAAGAGTGAGCTGTTAAAAGAACCTAATAAATTATACGCCCTACTTTTGAACCCCGACATTGAGGTCAAATCGGTTTTACCGATTAACGAGGAAACAATCTTAATCAAGTATGCCCCTACTATCCAAAATGAAACCGTACTTAAACATGGGAACGTAACGTTAGCCGCCTACACTACTGCCCTAGCTCGTCTAGAATTACTCAGATACCTCGAGATGGTCGGCAGCCACGTGTATTATTACGACACCGACTCCCTGATATTCTTGGCCCCTGGTGGTGAGTCTGTAATAAAAACCGGCGATTATTTGGGGGAAATGAAGAACGAACTCGAATGTTACGGTCCTCGCGCCTACATTACAGAACTCGTATGTGGCGGACCAAAGAATTATGCCCTCCGTATTCACAACCCCGACACCGGCGAGTACCATGACGTCACCAAAATCAAAGGCTTCAGAATTAATGCCTCAAACGATAAAACCATTAATTTTGAAAATCTGAAGCGTTTGGTAGGTGTAGGGGGCGATAAGGTAGACGGGTTCCAAGTTCCGATCCCCAAACAAATACGCCGGTTAAAAGACCACACGCTGATATCGAGGGACGAAAGGAAAATATATCGGTCTGTTGTAGATAAGGTCAAAGTACTACCAAATTTGGAAACTACCTTATGGATACATCGAGTAGTTAAAAGGTCTGAACACTATACCCCTACATAGTAAATAACTCGTAATATACATTGTAAATTTAAATTGTAAATATAAATTGTAAATATAAATTGTAAATATAAATTGTAAATATAAATTGTAAATATAAATTGTAAATATAAAATGTAAATATAAAATGTAAATATAAATTGTAAATATAAATTGTAAATATAAATTGTAAATATAAATTGTAAATATAAATTGTAAATATAAATTGTAAATATAAATTGTAAATATAAATTGTAAATATAAATTGTAAATATTAATACAACATCACAATCTAAAAGAAGCGTTGAGTTGTGCTACTGATTAAAAATGTATAGTACGTAAGAATTTTACTAATAAAAATTACGAGACTCTCTCTTTACGTTGTGTTTTTATTAGTTTAAGCCTATTTCTAAACCTATCTTTTCAGATGCGTTTCACGCTAGAAATCCGCCCTAAAAGACCTTCTCAGTTGTGTAGGTACAAGAGATTCAGTGAGGTACAAAAGGGAAGGAGAGATACGAGGGTCAGGAGGGGAAAGCACACTTTGTCCCCCTCTGGAAGCGATTCACCGATGAATAGAAATATTATGGGAAGGAGAGATACGAGGGTCAGGAGGGGAAAGCACACTGCGTCCCCCTCTGCAAGCGATTCACCGATGAACAGAAATATTAGGGGAAGGAGAGATACGAGGGTCAGGAGGGGAAAGCACACTGCGTCCCCCCTTCGGACCCCTTATCGGTGAATCGCTTGCCTTATCTCTTATGGGGTCAGCTTATTTAATTCTACATATTATTTAATAAAAGAA